>MUZC01004574.1:183559-195471 GCA_002072015.1 Radix auricularia | reverse complement strand
AGGGTTGGGTTTGTAAAGGGTTGGGTTTGTAGAGGGTTGGGTTGGTAAGGGGTTGGGTTTGTAGAGGATTGGGTTTGTAGAGGGTTGGGTTTGTAGAGGGTTGGGTTTGTAGAGGGTTGGGTTTGTAGAGGGTTGGGTTTGTAGAGGGCTGGGTTTGTAGAGGGTTGGGTTTGTAAAGGGTTGGGTTTGTAGAGGGTTTGGTTGGTAAAGGGTTGGGTTTGTAGAGGGTTGGGTTTGTAGAGGGTTGGGTTTGTAGAGAGTTGGGTTTGTAGAGGGTTGGGTTTGTAGAGGGTTGGGTTTGTAAAAGGTTGGGTTTATTTGTAGAGAAATTTTAGAAATGGTAAATTATAGAATTTAAATTAAATTTACAAATAGAAATAAAATTTGATTTTTAAACCCTGGAAAATATTTGAAACATCTCCTATAAGTGTAAGACTTTAAAAATTGATACATCGTTTCATCGTACTGATAATCGTAACGGACTGAAATCAAATTCTATATTTTGATAACCAATGGCATTGGATCTAATTTCTTGTAATTTAAGTGAATAACACCCCGTGAGTTGCATGATGTTCTCTCGATGTAAAGATGCGACTCTCCAGTTCCGGGCGTAAATATTAATTGTTATATTCTTTTATTTTCAAAACTCATGTCAGTGGCTCCTAAAAAAAAGTGAGAAATTTAGTAAATTGTAACTTTTGGCCCTTCCGTCTCAAAAGGTTGACAAACCACGGGTTAGACTTTTCAATGCTGAATTGGTGCAACAGTATTTTAAAAATAAAAATCAGTGATACGTCTTGCAACATTGCCATTCCTAGATGATGTCACTCACTGCACAAGTTTAGGCTACTGGGAGCTACGTCAATCATAGCACCACCATGTCAACTTTGAGAATCTACACAAGCAAGTTTAGGCTACTGGGAGCTACGTCAATCATAGCACCACCATGTCAACTTTGAGAATCTACACAAGTTTAGGCTACTGGGAGCTAAGTCAATCATGGCACCACCATGCCAACTTTGAGAATCTACACAAGTTTAGGCTACTGGGAGCTACGTCAATCATGGCACCACCATGTCAACTTTGAGAATCTACACAAGTTAGTGTAACTTTTCTTAAGGTTCTGATCATGCAAGTAAAATGTTTACTTTATGCGTCTTATTTGGGTTTTTTTCAGTTCTAAAGTGGGTCTATTTCTTTGTCTGAGTAGTGTCTATTTCTCCGTCTGAAGTGGGTCTATTTCTCTGTCTTGTAGTGGCTTCATGTTTCGGAGAAAGTCCCCCCCCCCCCGTATTTCTTGCCGTCTGTCCCATCCTACTCACCACTTCACACCCCTCCCCTTATCCCTCTTGTCACCTAGGGAAAAAACTGCGCAGACCTCACTCATCTCATCTTTTGTTCTTCTATTAGTTGTGGCTCGCGCCCTGCACAATGAAGACTTCTTTGAGCGCGCATCTGTCATGAAAAGCTATCGCCCTACCTCCATGTTTGCAGAAGGGCAGTGCTACTCACAGGGAAACAAGATTTGACCCCCCACGCCCCCCCCAAAAAAAAACTCCTACAAAACGAAGTAGTGGCATAGACGACAAAATGATGTTTTTACGTCACGAATGAACAAAGGGGGGGGGCAGGTGTCAAAGGAACTATGTAAATAAGCAAGTCATCTCTTGTCATATTGTTGGATATCGAAAAATGCCATCTAAAGGCCGTTGGGGAACCGCCACATGCATGTCGACACATAGTATTGTCTCATTCATTGTCGTCATTTTCATATTTCACGCACTGTCTAAATCGCAGTTGGCGCTAGAGTTCTGTATTTTTAGACCAATGATTCGAACCATGCAATTACCTGGTTTTGTCAGAGTGGGCGAGGGATCATTTCTCTACCTGCCCATCAAAAAGCACCGCAGGCATGAAAGGGGCAACAATTAAGGGTGTTGTGGCTTTCTACCTGTGACAAAAGGTGTGAAGGGAACGCAGGGTGGTGGGGATAGTGGTTTTTTATCTCCATTGGAGGCTGTGGTTAGAGTTCACAGCCCGGAGACAGCCAGGTAAAACAACATTGGACGATACCCGAGAATGAGATGGCGATACCCGAGAATGAGATAGCGATACCTGAGGATGAGATGGCGATACCTGAGGATGAGATGGCGATACCTGAGGATGACTTGGCGATACCTGAGGAAGAGATGGCAATACCTGAGGATGATATGGCGATACCTGAGGATGAGTTGGCGATACCTGAGGATGAGATGGCGATACCTGAGGATAAGATGGCGATACCTGAGGATAAGATGGTGATACCTGAGGATGTGATGGCGATACCTGAAGATGAGATGGCGATAACTGAGGATGTGATGGCGATACCTGAGGATAAGATGGCGATACCTGAGGATGAGATGGCGATACCTGAGGATGAGTTGGCGATACCTGAGGATTTGAAAAAAATAACGATTAATAAGGAAAGTAACAAAATCAGGTAATTGACATTTTTTTGTTTTATTGAGTTTTTTCCTTTGTCTATAGTATATACAAACATCATTTTGTACCCTTTTAACTGATTTTGACTGATGTACTATGTTCCTCGGCGATATAGATCCTGTGATCTCTGCAATTATATTGTTTATTAATTACTTTTTAATAAATTGAAAAAAAATGTTATACATATTTTCTTAAATTTTCATGGAATTTTTAATCGATATTTAATCCATAACATTTCCGCAGCCCCAATATATATATATAAAATTAAAAAAAGAAATATTTTCTTAAACTTTAATCGAAGTTTAATCGATTAATTTAACGTTTTTTTCCGCAGCCCTAGTAATTACACATTCAAGAATTGACAGGGCAAGAAAAGCGTCGTTTATTAAAAAAACCAGAAACAAAACTTTTTTTATAGATGTAGCATGTAGATCTATAAGTTAATTATGTTTGTGGGACACTGCGCTAATATTGTAATTGTAAGGTAAAAATTATATTCTCAGATACTCAAATATTATAAGATAGTTTCAGAACAATTATATTCTCAGATACTCAAATATTATAAGATAGTTTCAGAACAATTATATACTCAGATACTCAAATATTATAAGATAGTTTCAGAACAATTATATTCTCAGATACTCAAATATTATAAGGTAGTTTCAGAACAATTATATTCCCAGATACTCAAATATTATAAGATAGTTTCAGAACAATTATATTCTCAGATACTCAAATATTATAAAATAGTTTCAGATCAATTATATTCTCAGATACTCAAATATTATAAAATAGTTTCAGAACAATCATATTCTCAGATACTCAAATATTATAAGATAGTCTCAGAACAATCATATTCTCAGATACTCAAATATTATAAGATAGTCTCAGAACAATCATATATTATAAAATAGTTTCAGATCAATCATATTCTCAGATACTCAAATATTATAAGATAGTCTCAGAACAATCATATTCTCAGATACTCAAATATTATAAGATAGTCTCAGAACAATCATATTTATTTATTTATTTATTTATAAAGGACGCTTCTATAGCGCAGTTTCTTAAAGCTCACTGCGCTTTACAAAAACACTACCAAAAATTAATAGTTGCATTCAATAATCATACATCTTACACAGTAAAAATACATGGAAGAATTTCAACATATTTTATGTTACAAAATAAAACGAAGAGGTAAAGTTCTTTTTCAATAAATATAGAAATAATAAACAATTAAGCAAGGAGACGAATAAGGAAATGAACAAGTAATAAAACAAATTATGTAACAACAAATAAGTAAACAAATAAAGAAATAAATAATTAAAACAAGTAAACCAATAAACAGAAAAACAAACACATAAAATGAATAAATAAACAAATAAACACACAAACAAACAAACATACAAACAAACAAATAAAAAATTAAAACGTTTTAGCTATTATTTGTATGAACCCTATGTCTATGTGAAACGAGTGTTATAGAAGTTTAAAACATCTAAAAATGGTAATGACATTTCAGTGAAAGCGAGTGTGATTAAAACATAATTACAATAAGACAAAACAAATAAATATACGCATTTAAGAATCAATATAAACACGTAACCCATCTACACCCATGCACTTGCACCCATACAGACACACACGCATACACACACTCTCTCTCTCTCACACACGCACACACACACACACACACACACACAAACAAAGAGTCTCAGAATAATGTGATCATCACAGATTGTAGGCTTGTCGAAACAGGTGAGTTTTTAGGGAGTTTTTGAAACGTGGTAGGGAGGATGCATGGCGGACATTTGAAGGGAGAGAGTTCCAGACAGTAGGAGCTAAAGCCTGAAAGGAGCGATCACCGTAGGATTTTGTTTTAGTTCTAGGGACCGAAAGAATGCGACTGTCTTGAGAAGAGCGTAAGCTTCTGGTAGGGGTGTAGGTGTGGAGAATCTCAGAAAGATAAACGGGGAAAAGAGGTTCTGTCAGTGACTTATAGCAGAGAGTAGAGACTTTGTAATTGATTCTAGAGGCAATAGGCAGCCAATGGAGTTGCTGTAGTAGCGGTTGTACATGGTCGGTTTTATTAGCCCGAAAAACAAGTCTTGCAGCAGAATTTTGCACTTTCTGTATTTTGTCTATGAGGTAGTTTGGAATTCCAGAAAGAAGTGCGTTGCAGTAGTCAAGTTTTGACAAAACAAGTGAACAGACAAGAGTTTTAGATGCTTGAAAGGACAATAGATGTCTAATGCACGCTATTCTCCTGAGTTCTGTGTAAGCTGAGCGACATATGTTTGTGACGTGTTTGTCCATGGTCAGTGTGTCAGTCATTGTAACTCCTAGGTTACGTGCATGAGAAGAGAAACTGACCTCTGATCGACCAACAGTAATAGATGAGACTGGTGGTTCAGGAAGCTGTCTGGATTTTGAATGAATAAGGAGTACTTCTGTCTTGTCATCATTCAGCTTGAGTTTGTTCCTTGTCATCCAGTCTTTAATGTGGCTGATGCAAACTTGTGTGTTTTGTATGCTTACTTTGATGTGTCTTGGTGAACATGACTCTATAAGTTGTGTGTCGTCTGCATAGGACTGACTGTGTACTGAATGGTTAGATGTTATATTGGTGATTGGCCTAGTGTATAAAATAAACAAAATAGGTCCTAAGACCGAACCCTGGGGCACACCAAAGTCTAGTTTGGAAGGCTTAGATTTGTATTTTTGTGTCATGATGACTTGTGATCTTTCTGAAAGGTATGAGGATATCCATGATAAAGCGATATCACAAATGCCGAAGGAATGTGAGAGACGAGAAAGCAGTATTTGATGGTCGATGGTATCGAATGCAGCAGATAGGTCTAACAGAGTGAGTAGAGAGATCTTCTTGTTGTCATTAGCTTGGAGAAGTTCATTCATAACTCTTACCAGAGCTGTTTCTGTGCTGTGTGCTGGGCGGTAAGCGGACTGCGAGGGAGGGAAGAGATTGTTGGAATGAAGATACTCTGTGATCTGAGCAAGTACTAGTTTTTCTATGATTTTTGAAAGAAAGGAAAGGTTGCTGACAGGACGATAGTTTTTAAGGTTGTTAGCGTCAAGTGAAGGTTTCTTAAGAAGTGGGTTAACCAGTGCCTGCTTAAAAATGGCTGGGACAGTGCCTGACTGTAAAGAATTGTTAATGATGGAAGTTAGAGCAGGAAGCAGTTCATCAAGACATTCAACCATGAGGGGCGTTGGGATCGGGTCGAGAGCACATGATTTTGGACAGGAACTAGCTATTACATGCCTTACTTCATCATCAGTAACATCTCGAAAACAAGTAAATGAGGAGGAAGTATGAGGAAAGTCAGCAAACAGGGGATCAAGTTCTGTTTGAGAGCATTCCTGATCAAGATCGTCTCTTATTGTTTGTATTTTATTAGAAAAGAAATCAGCAAATGCATCAGGGAGTTCATCTTTGGGAATGTCAGAGGGAAGCGCGCTGTCTTTGCTGCGACCGAGAACACTGTCACAGTTCATAAAAAACATTTTTGGATCAGAACATTTTGCAATTTTTTCAGTCCAGTAGTCTTCTTTGGCTTTTTGAACAATGTCTGTGACCGTTCGCTTGGCTGTCATGAAGATCTCAAAGTCAGCAGCTAGTCTGGTCTTCCGCCACCTGCATTCGGCTCGGCGACGTTCTGCCTTGGCAGCGCGGAGTGTAGCGCCGACAGCAGCGTACCATGGGGAGCAGCGGACTGACGGGACAAGGCGCTCGGTGGCAGGGGCATGCTGGTCCAGGAGCTGGCGAAGTCTGTCGTCAAGCTGTTGGGCTGTGATGTCCGGTCCAGCGTCATCAAGCATTAACTTTATGTCCGCTTTAAAGGCGCTTTTGTTTATGGCCTTTAAATTTCGAACTGTCCTGTACACAGGCTGTTTCTTCGGGCGAGACACATTCAGCTTGCAGAGAACAGCCGAGTGGTCAGACGTGAGCACGTNGGTGGATGTGTAGATGTTCGGGGTGGATGTGTAGATGTTGTGGTGGATGTGTAGATGTTCGGGGTGGATGTGTAGATGTTGGGGTGATTGCGTAGATCTTGTGGTGGATGTGTAGATGTTGGGGTGATTGTGTAGATGTTGTGGTGGGTGTGTAGATGTTGGGGAGGGAGTGAAGATGTTGTGGTGAATGTGTAGATGTTGTGGTGGATGTGTAGATGTTGGGGTGGATGTGTAGATGTTGTGGTGGATGTGTAGATGTTGGGGTGGATGTGTAGATGTTGGGGTGGATGTGTAGATGTTGGGGTGGATGTGTAGATGTTGGGTTGGATGTGCAGATGTTGGGATGGATGTGTAGATGTTGTGGTGGATGTGTAGATGTTGGGGTGGATGTTTAGATGTTGGGGTTGATGTGTAGATGTTGTGGTAGATGTGTAGATGTTGGGGTGGATGTGTAGATGTTGGGGTGGATGTGTAGATGTTGGGGTGGATGTGTAGATGTTGGGATGGATGTGTAGATGTTGTGGTGGATGTGTAGATGTTGGGGTGGATGTTTAGATGTTGGGGTGGATGTGTAGATGTTGGGGTGGATGTGTAGATGTTGGGGTGGATGTGTAGATGTTAGGGAGAGCGTGTTGATATTAGGGTGGATCAACACCCTAAATGATATAATTAACACCCATATTGATGTAATAAACAACCATAATGATGTAACTAACACCCATAACGATGTCATTAACTGCCATAATGATGTAATTAACACCCATAATAATGTAATCAACACACCAAACCTAATGTAATGACCACTCACATTTATGTAATGACCACTCACATTTATGTAATGACCATCCACATTTATTTAATGACCACTCACATTTATGTAATGACCACCCACATTCATGTAATGACCACCCACATTTATGTAATGACCACCCACATTGATGTAATGACCACTCACATTGATGTAATGACCACTCACATTGATGTAATGACCACTCATATTAATGTAATGACCACTCACATTGATATAATGACCACCCACATTGATGTAATGACCACTCACATTGATGTAATGACCACCCACATTGATGTAATGACCACTCATATTTATGTAATGACCACTCACATTGATGTAATGACCACTCACATTGATGTAATGACCACTCACATTGATGTAATGACCACTAACATTGATGTAATGACCACTCATATTTATGTAATGATCACTCACATTGATGTAATGACCACTCACATTGATGTAATAACCACTCACATTATGTAATGACCACTCACATTGATGTAATGACCACTCATATTTATGTAATGACTACTCACATTTATGTCATGACCATCCACATTGATGTAATGACCACCCACATTGATGTAATGACCACTCACATTAATGTATTGACCACCTACATTGATGTAATAACCATTCACATTAATGTAATGACCACTGACATTTATCTAATGACCACCCACATTGATGTAATGACCACTCACATTTATGTAATGACCACTCACATTGATGTAATGACCACTCACATTTATGTCATGACCACTCACATTTATGTAATGACCACTCACATTGATGTAATGACCACTCACATTGATGTAATGACCACTCACACTGATGGAATGACCTCTCACATTGATGTAATGACCACTCACATTGATGTCATGACCACTTACATTTATGTAATGACCACTCACATTGATGTAATGACCACTCACATTGATGTAATGACCACTCACATTGATGTAATGATCACTCACATTGATGTCATGACCACTCACATTGATGTAATGACCACTCACATTGATGTAATGACCACTCACATTGATGTCATGACCACTCACATTGATGTAATGACCACTCACATTTATGTCATGACCACTCACATTTATGTAATGACCACCTACATTGATGTAAAGACCACTCACATTGATGTAATGAGCACTCACATTGATGTAATGACCACTCACATTGATGTAATGACCACTACCATGTATGTCATGACCACTCACATTTACGTCATGACCACCTACATTTATGTAATGACCACTCACATTTACGTAATGACCACTCACATTGATGTAATGACGACTCACATTGATGTAATGACCACCCACATTGATGTAATGACCACTCACATTGATGTAATGACCACCCACATTGATGTAATGACCACCCACATTTATGTAATGACCACTCACATTGATGTAATGACCACCCACAATTATGTAATGACCACCGACATTGATGTAATGACCACTCACATTGATGTAATGACCACTCACATTGATGTCATGACCACCTACATTGATGTAATGACCACTCACATTATGTAATGACCACTCACATTGATGTAATGACCACTCATATTTATGTAATGACCACTCACATTTATGTAATGACCACTCACATTTATGTCATGACCACTCACATTTATGTAATGACCACTCACATTGATGTAATGACGACTCACATTGATGTAATGACCACTCACATTGATGTAATGACCACTCACATTGATGTAATGACCACTCACATTTATGTAATGACCACTCACATTGATGTAATGACCACTCACATTGATGTAATGACCACTCACATTGATATAATGACCACCTACATTGATGTAATGACCACTCACATTGATGTAATGACCACTCACATTGATATAATGACCACCCACATTTTTGTAATGACCACTCACATTGATGTAATGACCACTCACATTGATGTAATGACCACTCACATTTATGTAATGACCCCTCACATTTATGTAATGACCACCCACATTTTTGTAATGACCACTCCCATTTATGTAATGACCACTCACTTTTATGTAATGACCACTCCCATTTATGTAATGACCACTAATATTAAATAATGAAAGATGAACTTATACTTATCGCCGAGGATATGAACCCATTCCTTAGAATGCCAGCCTTACGTGCTTAATTTGACTTCGAGAGTATTGCTGGATGGAAAATATTTTTAAAGATATAATTTCAAAAGAAAAACATAAATCAATGTTGAAAATCACTTGATATCTTTCAAAGTCCTGGTCATATTTTTGTATTCATAAAATCAAAAGTCACCACTTTTACATTGAAAAAAAAGCTATAAGTAAAATGTACTTAGTTTACTTGAAAAGGGCACTAACTTTTATTATCTGTTTGAGGAAACTGAAAAATAAATTATTTCAATGCCAGAGATGAAAATGCTTGACTTTTTTCGACTTATAGCTTAAATTAGTAGATTTTTACTAAGTTGATACGACTTATTGATAAATATTTTCAACTTGAAACGTGTTTGTCTTATAATGTATGTTGTATAATGTTGATGTATGTTGTCTAATGTTGATGTATGTTGGCTAATGTTGATCTATTCTGTCTAATGTTGATGTATGTTGTCTGATGTTGATGTATGTTGTCTAATGTTTATGTATGTTGTCTAATGTTGATGTATGTTGTCTAATGTTGATACTTATTGTCTAATATTGATGTGTGTTGTCTAATATTCATATATGTTGTCTAATGTTGAAACTTGTTGCCTAATGTTGATGTATGTTGTCTAATGTTGATGCATGTTGTCTGATGTTGATACTTGTTGTCTAATGTTGATGTGTGTTGTCTAATATTCATATATGTTGTCTAATGTTGAAACATGTTGCCTAATGTTGATGTATGTTGTCTAATGTTGATGTATGTTGATACTTGTTGTCTAATGTTGATGTATGTTGCCTAATGTGAATGTATGTTGATACTTGTCTAAGGTTGACGACTTTCGTCTGTTAGGTTGTTGATGCTGCTATCTAAGTACTGTGCGAAATATGATTTGGTACATAATATATATATATATATATATATATATATATTTAAAAAAGTATCATAGTATTATTACGTGGGGTTGAATATGTACATGTTATGTATACACTGAATATGATTTTATATTCATCTTGATCACTGACAAAATTGCTTATAAACTGAACACTTACTATAATAAAGATCGTTAATGTTTCATGTTAGAAGTAGCAAATAGAAGCTGTGATAATATATGAACTGGTTTGTTTATGTTTTTAAGGGCAGTCTGCGCTTGAGCTTGGCTTATCTGCCGTTTACACGCGGTGACCCAGTTATCTCCCCCATAACACGTGAGGTTAGTATTCTCACCAGAGGACAATGAAACAACAAATCCTTTGTGTTGTCTCCCCTGTGTCGGCGCTGGTGCACGAAAGATAAGGTGGTGAAAGTGCAACATTTCTCAATTCTGGGGCTGACAGGCAAACATTACAACTTACATGACAGAAACACTTTTTTTACACAGCGTTGTATTGACCTTATTGAACGCCATTCCTGGTATATAACAGAACACGCTAAATTAATTAATTAATTTTTAACTTTGTGTCATGCAGTTTGATCATTGAATTCAAACTCACTATTCTAATTAGGGGCTGTCCATAAATGATATCACGCATTTTTTGCCGATTTTTCAACCCTCCCCGCGCGTCACACCTCGTCACAAAAAAAGTTAGAACACCCCCCCCCCCCCCATAAAATCAGTATGTCCAGTTTAAAATGTGCATGTTTCAAATCGCTTATTGTCATTTAAGTATGCTTTTAATGTGCGACTGTACTTAAACGTCATTAAATAAATTGCACGTTTTGATTTGACGTCACAGTTCTTAAACAACCCCAACCCCTCGTCACAAAAGTTAACCCCTCCCCCCCAGGATGTCATTTACGGACGACCCCTTTCACCTTTATAATAACTTCACCTTTCCCCCGCCCCCACAGACGAGAAACTTATTGTTCATTCTTTTTTTCCCCCATTGCGAAAAAATCCCACCCCCCACTTTATTTTATTTATTATTTTATTTTTGGGTGGGGAGGGGGAAATGATGGGCATCAAAGAAGAATATCAGTAGGCAAATAAAGATATTAATTAAGGTGTGTAACATAACGCTGACTACTATCAGTAGGCAAATAAAGATATTAATTAGGGTGTGTAACATAACGCTGACTACTATCACGCTGACTACTATCAGTAGGCAAATAAAGATATTAATTAGGGTGTGTAACATAACGCTGACTACTATCAGTAGGCAAATAAAGATATCAATTACGATTGGCAACATTATGCTGACTACTATCAGTAGGCAAATAAAGATATCAATTACGATTGGCGACATTATGATGACTACTATCAGTAGGCAAATAAAGATAACAATTACGATTGGCAACATTCTGCTGACTACTGACTACTCACCTTATGGAGGCTCATTTCATACATTTTAGTATTTATGAGGGAGATAACATGTCTGTAATGAATGAAACAAATTTAAAACCATAACTGATACATTCAAGTTATATTCAGTGGCGTAGCTAGAACTTTTGCCGCCCTTTTTAGAGGCCATCCATAAATAACGTCACGCACCTGGGGGGGGGGG
>MUZC01004574.1:152105-166695 GCA_002072015.1 Radix auricularia | reverse complement strand
CAACAACTCCAGCAGATCTATTTCATCCTTCCAATCAACCAACAACTCCAGCAGATCTATTTCATCCTTCCAATCAACCAATCCCACAACAACTCCAGCAGATCTATTTCATTCTTCCAATAAACCAATCCCACAACAACTCCAGCAGATCTATTTCATCCTTCCAATAAACCAATCCCACAACAACTCCAGCAGATCTATTTCATCCTTCCAATCAACCAATCCCACAACAACTCCAGCACATCTATTTCATCCTTCCAATCAACCAACAACTCCAGCAGATCTATTTCATCCTTCCAATCAACCAACAACTCCAGCAGATCTATTTCATCCTTCCAATCAACCAACAACTCCAGCAGATCTATTTCATCCTTCCAATCAACCAATCCCACAACTCCAGCAGATCTATTTCATCCTTCCAATCAACCAATCCCACAACTCCAGCAGATCTATTTCATCCTTCCAATCAACCAATCCCACAACAGCTCCAGCAGATCTATTTCATCCTTCCAATCAACCAACAACTCCAGGAGATCTATTTCATCCTTCCAATCAACCAATCCCACAACAACTCCAGCAGATCTATTTCATCCTTCCAATCAACCAATCCCACAACTCCAGCAAATCTATTTCATTCTTCCAATCAACCAATCCCACAACAACTCCAGCAGATCTATTTGATCCTTCCAATCAACCAATCCCACAACAACTCCAGCAGATCTATTTCATCCTTCCAATCAACCAACAACTCCAGCAGATCTATTTCATCCTTCCAATCAACCAACAACTCCAGCATATCTATTTCATCCTTCCAATCAACCAATCCCACAACAACTCCAGCTGATCTATTTCATCCTTCCAATCAACCAATCCCACAACAACTCCAGCAAATCTATTTCATCCTTCCAATCAAACCAATCCCACAACAACTCCAGCAGATCTATTTCATCCTTCCAATCAACCAATCCCACAACTCTAGCAGATCTATTTCATCCTTCCAATCAACCAATCCCACAACAACTCCAGCAGATCTATTTCATCCTTCCAATCAACCAATCCCACAACTCCAGCAGATCTATTTTATCCTCAGCTGACAATGTCTACTTATATTGATAAAAACTCTAACCTTCTGGACAAGAGGTAGGTCAAGTTTTTTGTCAAGCTAGAGTGTGGTGGAAGGGGGGGGGGGCTCATAACAAAATTATATGAAATCAAAAGAGATTTGTATTGTTCCAAAGAACAATACATAGGAATTATATTAATTTGAGATGCCATTTTCCAAAGTGTTATCTTTGATGAAACACAAACCTGAACTGAAATGAAACATAAGCTTGCACTTGAGTATTTTTTACTTTAGCTCATTCTTGGGGATAGGCCATCTACAAGCATTGTCCAGTCATCTTAGGTGGGACCTCCAATATCTTGTAGGTGTAACCATTACTTTTTGTGTCATGTCTCTGTTTAGTATGCACCGTCTTCTTCAGTAAATTCCATTTTAGGAAATGACTGATGGCATTTTACAAACAGTTTCCTTATCCACCTTCATATTTTGTTACTGATATTAGCAGCAAAAGGCACTTGGTAAAAATGATCAATCTTTGTTGATGAGATGCTAGGAATTTTTCAGAATCTTTCCAAAGGCAAGTGTTTTAAAATGTCTTCAGTTTCTGCATTATGCTAGCTGTTCTCTGGGTTAAAGATCCTTACTTCTGTTTACATCATCAGCTCCTTTGACTCCTGTTTTGTCTTTGATGCTACCATTGCTACCATTGCAATTGTAGCCCTAACATCACTTTCCTTTCCAGCAATGATGCTGCCATGTAGGTGAAGGTCTCCACTTCCTCTATAGCATACCCAGCCAGAAGATGTGCTCTTGTTTGGTTGAGTTTCAATCCAATATCTCTATGTTGCTGTGTAGACAGAGGCCACCCAGTTAATCTCACAGCTGCTTGTTGAGATGGTCCTTCATTATACTTGACCAATTCTATTTAACACCTTTCCTGGTATGGTTTACATTTTCATTGTAAACACTCTTTATTTAAATAATTGCTGAGTTTTCTTTTATTTGTTCTCTTGTTGAGTTATCCCGTCACACCTTTGGAACTCTCTCTTCTTCCCATATTTTTTGTTACCTTAGAGTTAATATAAGCCTCCATCACATTAGCTAAGATTACAAATAAACCTCAAAATTGTAACTTTTTTGTTAAATTTAGATTAAATACAAGCCTTCATACTACTGTCTTCACATTGCTACCTCAGTTAAAAGTTATAATACAAGTCTAAAGATTGTGACATTTAATTTAAAAACAAGTCTTTACATTTTAATGTGGTACCTTAGATTAAAAACAAGTCAAAACATTATTACCTTTAACTTCTTTTCAAGGTCCTTACATTCTCTTTCTAAAACGTCTTTGGTTCCATATGTAAAATAACAAAACTGAAATAAAAATAATTTGTTTACTGATTTCATGTACTTCTATTTTTGGACCAAGTTGAAATCTTCTAAGGATTTAGGGTCAAATAATTTAATTTTTTAAACTGAACAAAATCAATTCAAACTGATGCTTCAATAAACAAGTCTCATGAAATTCCGTGTATCTGGATGAAATGTAATTCTTGTAACTTTTGAAAATGAATTTTGTGTAAAAAATTAAATTTAAACAAATTATTTGATTTATGTAAAGCTAAATATTGATGTAATAAATTTGCAGGGTAAAAATATTTACAGTTCAGTGCATAATTTTGTTTAAAATTAAACTAATTTAGTAATTGGAACATTCATGCAATGCCTCCACCATTGTTAAGCAGGTTATTTCTATTTGCCACTAGTTGGCAAGTATTTTATAAAATGTAAATTTTTGTAAAATTAAATAATAAGCGTAAAGGAAGATTACATTGAGATAGAAAGCAATATTGGATTTAATGTTTTATAAGATGGCCAGAAGTTGAGCTGTACGTTGTACATTACTAATTTTTAAAATTATCTTGCAGAGGACTGTTCTAGACAGTGAAGCAAAGTGCATTTAGGAAATGAGAGCTTTTGTTTAAAAATGTTGTGATAAATACAGTGGAAATTTGGAGCGTTTCAGGAACAAATCAAATAAATAAAAAGTCTTTTTAACGACTATTTTGCCAACAATACTTGGGAATTCAACTTACACAAGTGTACACAATGCCAATGTTAATTTGTGATTTGCACTTTTGAAATTAACATTTTTTAAAATGTATTTAACCTACAATTAGTTTGAGTTATAATTAACAAGCTTTTGATATCTGAAAAATGATCATAGCTTACATTCTGAGAGAAACTCAAGACCCATTATCAATAGCACTATTAATAAGCAGCTATTGAATGTCTAGACCAGCAATCTAGAAAAGGCTATTAATGGAGTGGGCCAATGCAACAGCAATGGCCTTCTTCTGCTCCAGACTTGTGCTCAACATGAACTGCTAATCACCAACACGATCTTCCGCCTCCCTACCCGCAATCGTATATCATGGATGCACCCCCGCTTGAAGCACTGGTATCTTATTGACTATGTAATCGTTAGGAAGAGGGACAGACAGGATGTAAGAGTGACCAAGTCCATGTGCGGTGCTGAATGCTGGACAGACCACCGCCTCATCCTCTCCAAGCTCAACATTCGTACTCAGCCTAAACGGCGCCCGTTGCCAAGCTGAAGACCACTAGTGGCAAGCAGTCATTCGTGATTGCTCTGGAGGAGCGCTTGAGATCCACTTCTCCGGAAAACCAGAACGTGGAGGCAGATTGGGCATCGCTTAGAGAGCTGGATTTACACCTCAGCTACAGAGACCCTGGGGCCCCAGACCAGAAAAAATAAGGAATGGTTTGACGAGAATTGCGAAGTCATCAAGCAGTTACTAGATGAGAAACACCAACTCCACCAAGCTTACCTCAATAACCCAAAGTCCACTTCAAGGAGAGAAGCACTAAACAACATACGTATAACTATAAAGCAGAAACTCCGTCAGATGCAGGACGATTGGCTCTGCAAAAAAGCTGATGAGATCCAAGGCTATGCAGACAGGCGTGACTATAAGAACTTCTACGAAGCCTTGAGAGAGGTGTATGGCCCAACGTCCTCAGGCTCAAATCCACTTCTCAATGAAGACGGCAACACTCTCATCTCGGACAAAGGTAAGATCTTGGAGAGGTGGGCTGAACATTTCAACAACATCCTTAATCGCCTCTTGGCAATCAATGATGAAGCCATCAATCGTCTCCCCCAAGTGCCAACAAACAAGGCACTGGATGACCCACCAACCTTGCTCGAGACCCAGAAAGCAATCTGTCTACTTTCAAGTGGCCAAGCACTTGATTTAGATGCCATACCAGCTGAGGTATACAAGGAAGGGGATCAGCCCTAACTGAAAGGCTCCACCAGCTATTTCTCTTGATATGGGAGCAAGAGAGGATCTCCCAGGATTTCAAAGATGCATCCATTGTACATCTTTATAAAGGAAAGGGAAATAGACTGGCTTGTGACAACCACAGAGGCATATCCCTGCTTTCTATCGCAGGAAAGATCCTAGCCAGAATCCTGCTTAACCGCCTAACAGCCCATCTTGACCAAGGACTCCTGCCTGAAAGCCAGTGTGGCTTCCGAATAGAGCGAGGAACCATCAACATGGTTTTTGCTGCCAGGCAGCTGCAAGAGAAATGTCAGGATCAGAACTCTGACCTTTTCTCCACCTATGTTGAACTAACCAAGGCTTTCGACACAGTTGGCAGAGAGGGTTTGTGGAAGATCATGGCCAAGTATGGTTGCCCAAGCAAATTCATTTCCTTGGTGCAACAATTCCATGAAGGCATGCAGGCCAGAGTCCAGGACAGAGGAGAGTCATCTGACCCTTTTCCTGTCACAAACGGTGTCAAGCAGGGATGCGTCCTGGCACCAACGCTATTTAGCATCATGTTCTGCAATGCTGACAGAGGCCTTCAGAAACGAGGATGTTGGTGTTAAGCTGAGGTACCGTACGGATGGCAAACTGTCAACCTTCGGAGGCTTCAGGCAAAAACCAAGGTCAGGACAGACACAATCAGGGACCTGCTTTTTGCAGACGATTGTGCCCTCAATGCTGCCTCAGAGGATGACATGAAACGCAGTGTTAACTTGTTCTCCAGCGCCTGCACTAACTTTAGTCTGACAATTAACACAAAGAAGACTGAAGTCCTTTATCAACCCGCGCCTGGAAAGCCTTATGTGGAGCCCAACATCACTGTCAACAACCAGAAACTCAACACAGTGAAACGCTTCACATACCTAGGCAGCACACTGTCACAAAATGTCACCATCGATGACGAAGTGAATGTCAGAATTGCGAGGGCCAGCTCCACTTTTGGCAGGTTGTACCCGAATGTCTGGAACAGAAGAGGCATTACCATCCAGACCAAAGT
Source organism: Radix auricularia (assembly GCA_002072015.1). NCBI lineage: Eukaryota > Metazoa > Mollusca > Gastropoda > Lymnaeidae > Radix > Radix auricularia. Next base: position 161,276 of record MUZC01004574.1, on the reverse strand, counting down.
GAAAGTATATAGGGCAGTGGTGCTCCCTACACTGCTTTATGCATGCGAAACATGGACTGTATATCAACGCCATGCTAAAAAGCTAAACCAGTTTCACACAACAAACCTCAGGAAGATCCTGGGCATAAAGTGACAGGACAAAACTCCAGACACCATGGTACTAACCAAAGCTGGCTTCCCCAGCATCTTCACCCTCCTGATGCAGTCACAGTTTCACTAGCACCAACCAAATATCCTGGCCCCTTGTCCGCTGTGTGCATTGTTCAGTAATTACCCACCAGTGCTTGCATTCTAATGTCTTGATTTATCTGCCCACTGTCTACCTCATACCAGCTTCTACCTAGTGACATGTGAGACTGTGACATAAGGGTCAGTTTTCACCTATCCACCCCCACATCAGGGACCATTCCACTCTTAATCTCTCCACCCCATTACCACAATAAAAGGGAGAGTGGAGAATATGAACCAGACATTATATGACTACACCAGAATCCTATATTAGTAGGAGATATATTTTTAAAAAATTAAGTCTGCATGTCAAAAAATGTCAAATAACAGAGGACTGAAGATAGTTTTACACCACCCAACCTCCCCCCCCCCCAGAAAAAAGCAACAGTTCAAAGGAAGATCAATGCTAAAAGAATACAATCACATTAGAAACAATTTGGCAAACATTTCAGTTAAAGTATAGAATCACATTAGAAACAGACAATTTTCACAACCAAAGTTCCCCTTTAAAATGAAAAATTTCTTGAGTATTCAAAGTGTATTAAGAAAAATATAACTTTAGATTATAGAAATTCTAATAGTAACTGGAGCAATTCTTTTAGGTTAAGCAAAACAATTCAGAATATTTTAAAACCTTGCCCTTAAAATATTCATTTATATTTATGACATACCCATTAGTTTTCTTTGTCTGTAGTTTTGACAATACAAAATTATTTTTGTTAAAATCTATATTTATTTTAAAAATCAAACCCCACTTTTAAGTGCTTTATTACCCCACTAGCAATTTACCCGCGCTTTGCTGCGGAAATTAGGATTTCAGTGAGCGTTGAGATCCGCGTAACAGCAATTCAAAACACCTATTGATTTTAATCTGAATCAAGATGGATATACTAAATATATTAACTTCAACCGTTCAGAGAATTTGTGATGAGTCGGTTTATAATATAAGAAAAATTATATTTGGGCCCCCGGTCCCCCATTAGTGGGAGTTCTAACATTCTTTTTTGCCAATTTTTGTCGGGAGATTACACTCAACAATTTCCCAAAGTTTCATGCTTCTACCTACGCGGGAAATTGACAAATTAGTGATTTTCAGTTTTTATATAGTATATATTTGGAAAAAACAAAATTTGGGCCCCCGGTCCCAAGTAAAGGATATTTGAACTATTTTCAACCAGCTACCATCGCCAATGTGAATTTAGCAACTCCCCAACGTTTTATATGTCTACCTACACGGGCAATAAGTGAATTATAGATTTTGAATTTTTATAAATCTCATATAAANAAAAAATTAACAAAAGTTTCATGCTTCTACCTATACGGGAAATAGGAGAATTAGTGATTTTCAATTTTTATATAGCTCATATAAGGAAAAAACTGTTTTTGGGGCGCCAGCCCCCATGAGTGGGAAATTTAACTCTTTTTTTCCAGTTATAATTGGGAGCATGTACTTAACAAATTTCCAAAGTTTCATGCTTCTACCTGCACGTGAAATAGGTAAAATGGGATTTTCCATTTTTATAGAGCCAATATAAGAAAAAAGTGTTTTTGGGCCCCCGGCCGGACATGACCGAGATTTTTAAAATTCTTTTTCGCCAATTTTCATAGTGAGAGGGTACCCAACAACTTCCCAAAGTTTCATGCTTCTACCTACACGGGACTTTAGAGATTTAGTGATGAGTCGGTTTTTAATATAAGAAAAACTATATTTGGGCCCCTGGTCCCTAAAGAGAGGGAATTTTAACATTCTCTTTCCCAATTTTTGTTGGGAGCGTGTACTAAATTTTTGTCCAAAGTTTCATGCTTCTACCCATACGGGAAATAGGAGAATTAGTGATTTTCAATTTTTATATAGCTCATTTCAGGAAAAAAACGCTTTTGGGACCCCGGCCCCCATGATTGGAAAATTTAACTTTTTTTTCTCTAATTATAATTGGGAGCATTTACTTAACAAATTTCAAAAGTTTCATGCTTCTACCTACACGGGAAATAGGAGAATTAGTGATTTTTAATTTTTATATAGCTCATATAAGGAAAAAACCATTTTTGGGGCCACGGCCCCAATGACCGGAAAATTTAACTCTTTTTTGGCAATTTTAATTGGGAGCATGTACTTAACAAATTTCCAAAGTTTTATGCTTCTACCTACACGGGAAATGGGAAAATTGGTGATTTTCAATTTTTATAGAGCCCAAATAAGGAAAAAAATGTTTTTGGGCCCCCGGCCCCACATAAGCGATATTTTAAAAATTCTTTTTCACCAATTTTCGTTGTGAGAGGGTAACCAACAACTTCCCAAAGTTTCATGCTTCTACCTACACGGGAAGTTGGAGAATTAGTGATGAATCAGTGAGTCAGTCAGTGAGGGCTTTCCCTTTTATTAGTATAGATATCATTTTTTATACTTAAAGTATGATTTTTTTAAAAATCCAATAGTTATAGTTTTTATGAAATTAGGCCTACTTTTGCTTGTTGTTAAATCATAAATTAAATAAGCTAATTTTTCCATCATTAATAATAATACAAGTACATTCTATGAGTTTTTTATGTTATTCATGCTCTTTGACAGAAATTTCCATTGTTTATGAAGGACAGGCAGTCCTGTAAAAATTCATTTTTATGTCATTGCCTTTTCTTATTTGGTTTCCAAGGCAGCATCTTATTAGAAAATAAAAATTATAAATGTCAAGAAACTAACATTTGAACATATTTTTTTTTACTAATTTTTTTCCTCAATGTGCAAACTTTGATTTGTCTTTAATGATTTTTATGACTTTTCTTAAATTTCAATCGTCTTATCTTTAAAAATTAAAAAGATACTTTTCTTTATTCAAACTTAAGCACCAGAAAATCCCTAAAGTTTACAAGAAAATTTTGATTCTGTATGTCAAATGCAATTCAAAATCCAAAAATAATTATGGATTTTATAAATGGAAATATATAAAGTACTTTAATTAAATGTAAGACTACTGTCATAACTATTTAACATTAGTTTTTTAAAAAAATTATAATAAACCAAATTTCCAAATACCTTGTTAATAAAACGGTGTGCAAAAAATGCTGGCCAGCTCTCTCGTTGTTTGTGGAAATTTAAAGTAACAAGTGCATCAACTCCGATAGAAAGATAATTGTTCATTATAAAAATCTGAGGGGAAAAAATCATAAATTTATTATTTTATCACCCTAGTTTACACTAGCTTAACATCAAAACAAAAATATACTATTTTTTCACTGAATATGATTCTGTGCTTTTGATATTTATTACATAGGGTTGAACCACAGATGCAATGACAGAAGAAAAGTATGTTTGCCCCCCCCACCCATGGCTCACTGAAAACACTCTATAGCAGGGGTCTCCAAACTTTTTCTGCCGAAGGGCTGAATTAACTGTCAAACAGCAGTTTGGGGGCCGACTACTAACCCCCAACTACTAACTTTTGTGATAAACTACAGGTAAAAATAGTATCTTAGTTTTGGAGATTAAAAGTTCTCCAGGGGCCGGATGAGAGCGCCTCGCGGGTCGCATCTGGCCCGAGGGCCATAGTTTGGAGACCCCTGCTCTATATAGTGGGAAGGAAAAGAATTTTCAAATTTTAATTGGTTTCATTTTACGCCTTAAGTTCATGGATATAAAAAGAAGTAAAACCACACAAAATTAATTCATTTCTATTTCAACATATAAAGTGACTAGCTTTTTAAAGAAAATCAAAATGTCATCTCATTTCGAAACCTTATAACCTAAAGCTTAAGGAAAAGCATCCCTAAATCCTAGAGTAGAAAATATTTTGCAGTTCAGTGGCACGAAAAACTATGAAGATAGCTAAGAAAGCTGCCATTCTCATTAAAACAAGTACTACTCAATAGATTTGATGCTATAAACGGTTTGCCAACTTAAGTTAAACATATGTTTGATTAATTAATGTTTATTACCTTTGAAGGTCGAGAAAATCCAAAATGTTTTACATGCTTAATGTCTACTGTCCATCTGTCTAACTGAACTGGTCGCGACTTTTCCACATTTTCTAAAATAGTTGTAACATCAACATCCCCTGAATAACCTTCACCCCAACCAAGCACTTGAGAAAGATCATTACCAGTTCCAAGAGGGAGAATGCATACTCTAGGGGCATTCTGGAAATTTAAATATGAATAAAAAGTAATGCATTAAACTTTTTTTTTAAATGTTATAAAAATTGTAACATTAATTACTTTAATTAAAGGTTATTGTAATGCTAACTATAGATTTAGCAGAATGACCTTCAGTCCTAGTTTTTCTATAGCTGTCAGCACCCATCCAATGGTACCATCTCCTCCAGAAACCAAAAGTGAAAATGTGACTTCAGGTAAAAGATTACACCATTCAATAGCATTCTCTGGACTAACATCTTGTATGTCAATTACCTGGAAAATAATAATACAAAGTTTAACCCTAATTTAAAGCAATGGGTAGAAGGATAGCGTCATCATAATTTATCAGTTATTTCAAGACATTTTTTAATACACTAAATTATTTTTCTTTTTATTAGTGCATTACATAAGGTAAGGGATTTTTTTTTTATAGTCTTATACTTTTCAAAGAATTATAATTTTTCTGAATGTGAAACAATTTTAAAATTCAATTTCATCTTTTTTGTTCATTTCATAAATAACTTTTGGGGTTTTAATTATGTCGGCTTATAATGCTGCTGAGGAATTAGGGGGAAAAATCATTATATTTAGCAACATTGGATATTTAACAGGAGCTGTACTTTAGAGCAGGAACATTTTTTTTTTACCATTAAGTTAATTAGGAATTTTGAATTTTTGTTAATGCTCCAGGATCAAACTCATTTAATGGTCTTTTTTTAATTGCCTTAAAGATTGTAATTTTCATTCTTAAAAATTGAGAGATCTAAAATTTGAGTTTGAAATTTGCCCCATGATCAAAGTTTGTGAATTCTGTAAAACAATAGATGGCCATCATACATTTTATTTATCTATTATACTTGCTCTCTTTTTGTTTTTTGAAACATCAGATGTAGGTAAATAAATTTGCAATAAAACTGTCTTAGATAAAAATTACCAATAATGATAAACATTTCATTGAATATGTAAGGATACTATTGGCTATTGTAGGTTAGATTTAATGACCTCTCTAACCTCACCAAATCTAAGATCCACTTTTTCATATCATCTTCTATTGCCCAACTCTCATTCAAATAACCAATTTAGATCAAGTATGCTCACCTGAGCTGGATTTAATATATCTCGAAAATGTCTAAGAATCAGTTCTCCATCATTGCTTCCACTTTTTCTATTAGCAATCACAATTAGTGGGCTCCAATCTTCTATCCGTGGGTGCTTCAACTTCTGCACAATTAGGTGTCTCTGTCTAGTACCTTTCACTCCAACCCATTTCAATTCAATGCAATTTGGTGGAACAATCAACTTTTTAAACCTACCTAAATCACATGTTTCAGATCTAGCTGCACAATTATCATGAACTGTTTCTTTGCACCAAGCACAGCGTAAATCAGTTAAAGCAAGTTGCACACCACATTCTTGATGGCACACCAAACAGTAGCTACATGCAGGAAGGTTTCCACGGACCCAGTGATGCCTCATTACAACATCTTTAGTTGATGCAGCTTTACAATTGATTTTTTTATTTGCTTCTTTCATATTTTTATCATCTACACAAATACCACATGTGTCGCATTTGGCTCCATCATTGAGTCTTTTTTCTTCAATGTTACAATATGTTAAAGAGGTAAACATATCCACCATATAAAATCTGTGACCTTTTGTTGGATCTCTAACTGGAATTGAGTAGTGGCGAAGACGATACTTCCGATATACTGACATGAATATTGCACTTAGTCCCAAGAAGGTCATCATAATTACTACCGAAATGAGTATATCATCCATGAAAATCTAAAAGAAATGTTCATGTACATTTTAAAAACAATGACAAATAATATATCATATATATTTTAAAAATATGATTACGACAGACTATACTATCTATAGCCTATGCTACGGCCGATTAAAAGGGGGAGGGGGGTGTGAACAGGCTAAAGCCAGGGGCACCCAAACTTATTATTTTTTATAATTAATGTGAAAAAATTAATAATATATCATGTATTTATCTTGAGAAAAAATTGAAGAGTGAGAAATACAGGAAATCGTCATCGTTTGTAATATTATCTAAAAATAATATACAGGAAACAAGGAAACTATGCTAAGGAAAAAAATCTATTTCTTATTAGTTTGCAGTTTGGAAAGATATAAAATCAAATCTAAAAACTATAATGGATGAGAATGTTCCAACAAAACTAACATCAAATAGAATTAACAAATGCTGGTTCGATTTTAAATTTAAAAAGTTATGCAAAAAAAAAAGAGAGAACTTATTTAAGAAATTTAAGGCTACCAATTTAGAAAGTTACACAAAAAATACTTTAAAATTATACACTTGACACAAAACTTAGTCGAAACCTCCAAAATGAATATATAAACAATGTGATTACTAAAAATAACAATAAAAATATATGGTCCTTTATCAAATTTTAAAAAATGGAGCCTACACTAAAAGGCCCAAATAATAAAACCTTTAATGATAATGAGACTAAAGCTAATATCCTTAACACATATTTTGCATCATCATTTTCTGCCTCAGGTGACAAGGAAATTTTAATAAATTTTTAAAAAATGGAAGAAATAGGTAACAACTGTGCCGGAGCTGAAACAGGATTTTTTAAAATAGCCGTATTCCAAATTAGCCGGAATCTGGTACAGCCCTACTTAAAAGAACAATCAGATTATTAAAATGACTTTAATAGTAGAATAGTTAATTGTCAACAGTTGTCACAGTTATTCAATGAAACAGTTACTCAATCTAGATCGTTTTTAAAAACAACAACTATTGGAATAATTAACTTTATCATTTATAATTTATCTGCTACCTTTTTTTTTACAATGAGTGTGGTCAAGTTTTAGATAATCTTCCGATTATGAAATCTATTGACATAAAATAAGAAGTAGATTAGCAAAACTTGATCTCACCCAGTGATTAAATAATAAAAATGAAACAAAACAATTTGACTTTAAAAAAGACTAAATTGAAAAATTATGTGACCAACTCATGTGCTATATTGATTCTGTTTATTATGGGGCACGGGATCTAGCGGTAGCGCGCTGCACTGCAGACCAAGGCTAAAAAGAGTCATGGGTTTGAGCCTCCGTGCTGCCAAGACCCTGGGGCATTGTGCTAGTCACACAATCCCTTGCTCGATAATGGTGGTGAAATGAAATTGTGAACGCTACTACACTTGACCCCATAGGCTGTCATGATCTGAAAAGGGGTTATTATTATTATGGTCATGTGAATTTTGTTTTATTAAAAAATATTCACTGGACATCATCCTACCATGGTGAAATGAAATATTCATCCATAGTTATGACTGGCATCAATCTTTCACCATCATCGCTTTCCTGGAAGGATAGTAGGAGACAGATCAACTTGTCCTCATTTAGGTACTCAAAAGCTTCTGTATGAGCATTTTCTCCATAACTGTCATAAGTTGTCTTTACCTTCTGGAAACGATTCTCAAAGGACGGATGCATTTTATCTGAGTTGATTCTTGAACTGTTTGGGTGGTCACATTCTCCTGAGACTGAGCTCTGTGTTGTCCTGCATGTTTTTTCAACATTGTTTGAGAGGCAAAATATAAGTGACATACTTAACTAATTCGATCAAGTAAGCTGGTCTGCAAAGATGTTCAATAAAGATCATATGGTTGTACTTAGAAAACTCATGTTGATCTCGGCATCATGTCATCAAATTTAAGAGTTTGTGCCGCAAACAAGGAAGGAAATTTATGAGAATCTGCATCTACTCTGACGCTCTAAGTCTGTCCATCAGTTGTTTGAGTTTGGTTACTTGGGATTAGAGGAGGAAAGAATCTTGAAGTTTAAATGTTGAAATATGAGCTTCATACATTTTATGTCCTGATATTTGACAATTGGAGTGAAATATTTGATTGTGCAAACATTATTGTCAAATCATTCCTGATCCTTCAATATTAGTCTAGCTGCATCCAATTCATTTTTAATTTTTTTATGAAGAACAAGTTCAGGAAAAACAAAGTCAAATGTTCCACAAAATTGCTAAAAAAAACTTATTAAAATTAAAGGTATTTAAATTCTGCTAAAAAATGTTATAATTTATATTCTTAGATTTATACTAAATTTTAGATATGATATTTTTCATTATCATTATTTATTATTAATTATTATTATGATTATTGATTATGAGACATCAGAATAATAATGACAATTATGAGTCATGAGAATGACTATACTATACTAGACTCTATACTCTGTCTAACTCTATACTAATAAATACTATCCATCATAATGATAGTCAGGCAAAGACAAATTAAAATACAAATACTAAAACTAAAATCATTAATCATACTAAATTTTTAAAAATTAAATGACCATCATGAATCATATTATATAATTATAATCAGAAATCATGTTATGTCATGTACAATTAATAGTCTAATTCTAATACTTAAGCAATGACACATTTATCAATTGGTCTTTGGAAGTCCTCACAAAATACATTAATTAACTCACAGATTTCAGTCACGATATAAAATATAAGTTACATTCAATCGAAAGCCACTTCTTGTTTTTATTTATATTTGATTCTTTTTCTGAAATTACACGTCCGCGTAATAAATTACATTAAGGGGAGCTCATTCTTAGATAATTTACGCCTTACGTCTTTTATTTACCGATAGACTATATCATACTATATCGTAAAGCAAGAGTTGGCATTTCATTATAATTATTATAAATTATAAATCTATATTATAAATATGTATATAAGACTGTTAACGATTAATTTATATTTAATCATTAACTTTGGAAAAATTATGGATTAATTAATCGTTA
>MUZC01004574.1:137010-148272 GCA_002072015.1 Radix auricularia | reverse complement strand
AAAAATGTAATATATAAAACAAGCCGAATTCATACGTAATCTTATAGGGCATAAGCCATGTAGGGGCTCTTTTTGCTATCAAATCAATACAGAGAAAATCATGTCAAAACGGGATAACAATGCAATGGTACCTGGTGAAATGGAAAAATTCTTGCCGGTCGTCTGATACGAAAAAGTTTGAGAATCACTGGCTTACAATTTATTTGATGTCTTTTACATAGCTTCACGCGTGTTACAATATTACAATGTAGACCTACACTAAATAAATACTTAAATGACAAAAAAGTGGTTTGAAACATGCTTATTTTCAAATAGAAAATTCAATTTTATTTTTTTAGGGGGGGGTCAAAGTTTTGTGACGTACTTTTGGAGGGGGGGTCTACGATTTTGTGACGACGCGTGACGTAGGGGGGGGTAGGGGGTAAAAAATCGGCCAAAATCGCGTGACGTCATTTATGGACGGCCCCAAAAGTAGGAGAATTAGTGATTTTCAGTTTTTATATAGTTAATATCTTATCTTTAGGAAAAAAACTACATATAATTTAAACACATTAATTTTTCACCTGTTAGATCTACCATTGCGAAAGTGAACTCAACAATTTTCTAAAATTTCATGATTTTGCCTCCTCGGGAAATAGGAGAATAAGTGGTTTTCTATTTTTATATAGTTAAATAAGGAAAAAAATGGTGGGCCCCAGTGCTTATGAGAGGGAATTTATGAAACGAAACCTGTTTAAGAACCTTTCCCATATGATTGTGTGTAAGTTTACCAAATTTCACTTTATTTGCTTGTCTGGGTCTTGAGTTATTACATACAGACATACGGCCAACGAATTCGTCTTATATGTATATATATATATATATATAGACCAAACAGATATAATTAAAGGAATTTGGCATCTCTGAGTGAATAAAAAGATATTACTTCTTTACTCTCATGCTAGATGAGGGGGGGGGGCAAAAAATGGGATGGCTCAAGCGGGCAAAACTCAAATCATACTTAATTGTGGGGGGCGTCCATAAATAACGTCACGCAATTTTGGCCGATTTTTTAAACCCTCCGCCTTTATCACACTTCGTAATAAAACTCTGGACACCCCCTCCAATATTCTGCACAATGAATGGTTAGCTAAAGGTGTTCTTCGGAATTTCGTGTTTAACGTCCAGTTTTCGAAAAAAATATATATTTTAGTAACCAAAAGACTCTCACTGATTTGAATAGATGAAAATATTGGATTTTCCCTTCACTTTTACGACCCGGTAATAAGGGGCCGTCCATAAATGACGTCACGCAATTTTGGCAGTTTTTTTACCCCCTTCCCCCCTCGTCACGCGTCATCAGAAAAAGTTAGACCCCCCACCTACAATAATACGTCACAAATCTTTGACCCCCCCCAAAAAAAATAAAATAAAAATAAATAATAATAAATAAATAAATAACCACCTTTTTTCTTTTTGAAAATAAGTATTTTAAAGTATGTTTCAAGTCATTTTTTGTCATTTAAGTATTTATTTAGTGTAGGTCTGCATTGTAATATCGTAACACGCGCGAAGCTATTTAAAACGCCCTTAAATAAATTGTAAGACAGTGCTTCTTAAACTTTTTCGTATTTGATGACCGGCAGGAGTTTTTCTATTTCACTAGGTACTAGTGCATTCTTTTCCCGTTTTGTCGTGATTTTCGCTGTACTGACGTGATAGCGAAATAAGCCCCTGCATGGCCTAGGCCTAAAGCCTTATAAGATTAAATATGAATTCGGCTTGTTTATTAAAATATTAATTTAGCAAAAAAATTTAGTTGCCAAGACATAGCTAAACAGCTAAAGAACAAGGCAATGCAGGGGCGGATTAAGACTGCACGGGGCCCCTGGCTGCAATCAAACGGGGGCCCTATCCAGCCAGCGTCCCTTAAAATATGATTGCTAACAGCTAATATAAGACTGCAACTAAATATTAATAATGAAAAAAGAAACGAACACGAAGAAATAACTGTTTAAAATGTTCGCCGGTGTGTTAAAAATTGAGTGTGAAAAGAAAAAACTTTTACATTCCACCGCTGGAAATCGAACCCGACACCATTTGCATCACAAGCCTATGCCCTTCCCACACGACCAGCGGAGCTTGTCTAAAATGAGAAATTTTAAAAATATAAACTATATTTTATACTATATTCTCTAAGTGAGCCAAGTTTTATAGATTATTAAGACTGTCAGGTCTGAATCGCGCAGCGTTAAGAAGTCGTAAGAAATTTCCCGAATAGTGTTTTTTTTTTTAGCCAAACTTTTTAAAATGGGAATTTAGGAATTTATAAAGATTTTGCCTAACATATGGGAATTTTTGAGATTGACAATTTAAAAGAAAATAATTACATTCTTGGATGAAAATAAAATAATTTGAAATATGCTCATTTTCAAATAAGAAATACTTTTTTTGTGTTGGTGCGAGGCTCTTTGACGTCATATTTGTTTATTTTTAATTAAATGGAAAAGACGTAAACAAGGTAAGGGTTAGCCTGACCGGACGTAACAAAACAGCGAAAGTTTCGGCAAAGAGCCTTTATCAACGAACATACAATACACAAATAAAACGAAAATAAAAATAAAAAATGAAGGAACTTAGCTGCGGTGAAATCCAAAGAATCCAAAGTTTATTTTTAGCGTGTCTAGGTTTTTTATTTCGGATCTAGTTTTTTTTTTCCCTGACGTTTTTGCTAGGTTTTTCCCAAGATTGTCACTTACAGTAGACTGCAGACAGTTTACAGTCAGATTGTGTAAATGTATTACTATTAAATAATTTAATTAATTAGTCTGAGCCCGAATCATCATAAAATGTTTGTTACATATAAAGGACCAAATCATTAAAAAATATGTAAACATAAAACCATCTATGAAACCATGTATGATTGATTCATTATTAATAAATTTCAAAACATTAATTTTTTAAAATATTTTATTATCAATCACAATCACAGACAAATTTAAATTACAAGAATATCCAAATAACTTTTTTAAACTTCATGATGTTAAAATTTAAAAGTATAATCTATATTTTGGCTTTGTAGCCAAGTTGTTAAAAAACGTACAGATTAAATAAAAATTGAAAGTACCCTATTTAAAAATGGCCTTAAAAATGCAAAAATATTTATTATTTTTTAATTTGGAAGTCAAAAGTCATTAAAATGAATGCGAAAGCATTTCATTGAAGTTGCCACTTTTCAGATTTTTCCACAAATTTTTAATGCATTTCGGAATTTTTAGCCCAAATTGGGAATTTTTTTACCCCTGGCTGAGAAAATCTGGCACTTAAGACTTCGCAACTCTAGAATCGCACTCAGTTTAATAGATAATGTTTATAAATTTATTTAATTTATTATATTTTCAAGGGTTCGTGCAAACATTTTTACACTTTTATTATAAAATATAAAAAGTTTGGGGGCCCCAAATCGTCGGGGGCCCGTGGCTTTAGCCCGCTCAGCCCCCCCTTAATCCGCCATAGAGGCAATGGTAATGCCAAAGACCCTTTGATTTTTATTAACCTTCAAGCTCGCGAGTGTGACTATTGTTATTACAAGAATCATTTCATTGTTGATAGACTCAGAATAGGCTATATAGATACAGGACGATTCCACAAATTGATTTCTATCTTATAGTGACAGTTTTCCTGCTAAGTATATGCACGTCAAAGTCAAAGCTATGGCGGATTAAGGGGGAGGCTGAACGGGCTATAGCCAGGGCCCCCCGGTGGTTTTGGGGCCCCCAAGCTTTTTATATTTTATAACAAAAGTTTAGAAATGTTTGCACCAACCCTTGAAAATATAATAATCAAATAAATTAATAAATCGTATCTATTTAATTAATCTGATCGCTATTCAGACCCGATCGTCTTAATAATCGAGAAAGTTGGTTGGAATGGCTCACTAAATACTATTATAGAATATTGTTTATATTCTTTTAAATTTAATATCATTAATAAGTTCTGCTGGCCGTGTGGAAGAGTTTAGGGTTGTTGTCAATGGTGGAATAATTTTTTTTTAATTTATTTTTACACTCAATTTTAATATACCGGCAAACACTTCCCAGTTATTTCTTCGTGTTCTTTTTTTTTTTTTTAAAATATTTCTAATATTTTTGGTTGGGAAAGCCGTTTCCATAGTACAGACAAGGCATGAGCAAGGAACAAATGGACTTTTTAGTTACAGTCTTATTAGCTGCTAGCAAATCATTTTATTTAAAGGGACGCTGGCTGGATAGGGCCCACGTTTGATTGCAGCCAGGGGCCCCGTGTAGTCTTAATCCGCCCCTGCGTCAAAGGTATTTGATCTAAAATTACCACATTGATATCACATCTAATTATTTCTAATGTTTTCTAGAAACTATTTGTATCCGCTGGAAGAGGAATTTGTCGAGTATTGTACGAATTCCACATTTGTACAGGAAAGTAGGATGTCATTTTGTGCGTCACAAAATACAGTAATTCCTGCCAGTTCAAGATTGAAAAATACTTCAACATTAATAAAATATCCAATATTATCATACATTTTAACTCCGAAGCTCGCGAGATTTTGTTTTTTTTTGTTTTTCTTTTTTTTCCAGTTTTGTTTTCACGATTTCACGTATATTAATCAAGTGATGTAAATATAGTGTTTAAATTGTTGCATTCTCTTGTGGAGTTCATAAACTAATGAAAAATACATTGCTACCGGTATCGGGCGGTTTAAAAAGAGGGGTCGTTAAATTAAACAGCGGTAAATTATCTCGTTTGGAGTAAAAGGGGTACTCTTGGGGAAAATGCTAAATCATTGTGGGCATATAAAATTCGATAGAATTCAGGATAACAATATTATTAACTCTTAACATAAACAATTACAATTTTAATTTTTAGGTATCCTATTGAACTGGTCCGTTTTTTAAAAAAATGTCTAAACGGTCTTCAAAAAATGAACTGTTACAACATCCTTCGATTATATTTCATTTTAATACATACTAATAAAACATTGACTATTAACCATCACTGTTAACTTCTTTGTTTAGGAAATAAATATTTTAAAATGATATTTTTTTAATGAATTTTTAAAAAGAAATCCCTCATTCAACTTAATACGGGCATCACGTAAGACAGGGGTCGTCGAACAGGAGTAAATTACCCCATCTGGGGTCAAAAGGAAAATCTGGGGGGTAATGCAGACTCATTTGTGACATATAACATCCACTACAATCCACTAGATATATTTAAAAACGTCATGTGTACGTGTGCGCTTGGAACATAGGCCCACTACTGAGCCGGTTCCTTCCAGAAAATGCATTTTTAAAATTTGACAATTATGTAGATTTCTTACCTACGTACTATACGAAGATACCCAAATCCACCCTACTGTCACACGCGTGACAATAATCTTAAACGTCATGACTTCACTGTATCAAGTATCCTTTCTGGCACATTTAATTAAAATTAATGCCTTAAAAACTGAGCTAAGAAAGAAGGTTGTACTGTGCTTACTCGAATTGCGATGTCAAGAAGTTGATGTATTCAATAAAGTTAATGAATACTTTGACTAATTTAAATGGGCACATTTATCATTATATCTACAATGTACAGGGGCGTTAGACCAAAAACAAATCAATCATTTATATCAAACTTAAAACGTTTATAACTTTATCAAATAGTTCCCCCCACCAAAAAATGAAATGGATAGTCCGTGTCGTTTTGACTTGAAATATCTTCACATAATCCTATTTAAAAAATTCACAAGTTGCATTTTCCGGGGGTGGGGGGAGGGGGTAACGCACATGTTAACGTGTATATTTTATAGCAACGCGCAAAAAAAGTTCGCTGACTCCTACCGTAAAAGAACCAAACCGAGTGGAGGCTACGTCATAATGCTTTGATGTCAACATCAAACGACGCATAGTAACAAGTTCATACGTTCTCTTGTGGGTTCTCAAACTTAACGATTATAATTAGATTTAATTTTCATGTCTTCATAACTTGCGCCAACCGGCATCTGATGGCCTATTGACCGGCACTTTGAGAAGCGCTGAATATTTTTTTTTTAAAAAGTCATTAAATAAATTTTAAGTGACCAAATATTTCAGTGGAATTTTTATTTAAAGTTACCCTTTTGATGTGACGTCACATTTCTTCAACCCCCCTCCCCCCTCGTCACGCATCGTCACAAAAGTGTGACCCCTCCCCCCCCCCTTTTTTTTAAGGAGCGTGACGTCATTTATGGACGACCCCTAAGCTGTGAATGACTTATTCTAAACCAAACTTAATACTCTTAAGTATAGTTGGCAGTTTTATAGTTATATACTTTCCAGTGGCGTAGCTAGAGGGGGCGGTGGGGCGGTCCACCCCGGGCGGCAGACATTTTGAGGGTGGCATTTGTGGGCAGTTTAAAGAAACAGCCATTTCCAACAACCACCCTTCAATATTTTGAAGGGTAAAACGAAGGTGAAACAAACATAGTTATAATTTCGAATCTTAATTAACGGGTTGCACAATATTTGTTTGATTACATATTGGTTGTTTTATTCAAACTCGTTAAAAAATTTAGATCGCTCAAAAATGGTATCGATTTGTTTGTAAAATCAATCGGTGTACATAACAGATATATGAAAACTACACACAAAAACACATCACCCCTAGGCCGAAAAATAAGTGCTATTAATATCGCCACGGCAGCTTTTGTCGATTTACACATGTGTGCAAAATGATTCGTGAATAAGTACCTAGATCTAGAATATATGAAATGGTGGTCCAAATATTGTGTTTAAATTGCAAGTAGTAATTTATGTTTATGTTTTAGTTTTCATAAAAGTATTGTAAAGGGATTATAAAACATTAAATATATATAGTTTTTATTGCATTAAAGTAGAATAAATTAAAATACGGTTTTATTAAAATGTTACGCCTATCCTATTGAAGTAATATGCAAATAATTTAATTATGACAAGTATATGAAAATATTCAAATTTCTCCTTTAATTAAAGCCAAAATAGGTATAAATAATTAAAATTTTAATCTGAAGAAGTATATATACGATGCTGGAATTCTACTTGATTCAATGATTCAACCTTTTTCTTTTGTATTTGTATGTTTTATGTTATCTCAGTTAATGGAATCTCATTTTTTTCGTTGTTGTTGCTTTTTATTGTTTTGTTTTGTTTTTTTAAATTAATGCAAACCCATTTCATGGAAAAAAAGCGATATGCTAATACAAAACGCTGTTATATCAGCCATAACAATTTGTGAAGAAATATAAGTGGTGAAAATTCAGAAGACGTGGTTATTTCTTTAGACAAGAAGTGCAACGAGAATTGTTTTTATCAGTGGATAGAATGTAAAAGAAAATAAAAGAAAGCTTTGATCAGGTGCATATCCTTGCAAGAAAATATTTGTATATAATACCATATAATACAATGTAACCTACTAAATGAAGAATTTGCACAACAAATAAATAATAATTACTAGTTTAACATTGATAAAGAAAATTTCAATATTGAAAGAAAAAGGATTCCGGTTTTTATAGCTGTACCTACACTACTAGAAGAGGAATTACGTTGGAAAAAACGAGGGGAAAGAACTTTTAATTAATTATAATTATTCAACAGTAGATCTATAGAATGGAAAATTATGCACCCAACAGAAAAATTGTAATTTTGCTAAGAATTTTCTCAACAATTGCTATCAGTGTTGCTAGTTGTGAAATATATCTTCCTTCTACAATGAATGATTTAAGACCATAAAATCTTGCATTATTGACCATGGAACAAGATGTTACAACTAATTTGAAATTCTGATAGTATAATACACGATTTTTCTACTAGGAAAGTGTGTGAAGTAAATGTATAAATATGTTTAAATTCTAATGTATGTAATTTTATTACAATTTCTTTTTTTAAAAAAAATCATTTATCTATAAAAACAAAATTAAAGCATGTTGATTGGTAATGTTTTTAGGAATATGTGTTGCCTCATGGTGTGGGGGTGACACGTAGACCTCAGTAACTTTCTTGTGGCCTTTAAAAAATTATCTTGTATATTTATAAGTGTGTATTTATTGGTATATCATGTCATGCAGCCTCTTTTATTACTGCTTAGTACATAAATATGGCATGATCAATGATATGGGAAAATGTTTCCCAACTTTTCTTCGTTTCAATTACAATTATTTGTTCATGTTTATTAATTTATAAAATCCTTTATATGATCGACCTAAGGACCGTCAATAAATGACATCACGCTATTTTGGCATATTTTGAACCCCCTCGGCACACGTCGTCATAAAAACTTAGACCTGTTTTTCCATAATACGTCACAAAAGTTTGGCCATCCCGCTTCCATAAAAACGTATTTTCTATTTGAAAATGAGCATGTGTCAAATCAATTTTTTTATCAATTGAGTAGGTTTTTAGTGTAAGCCTGCACTATATCTAACTCACGTGAAGACATGTAAAACGTCATTAAATAAAGAGTCATTAATCAAATATTTAAGTTGAACTTTTATTTAAAGTTACGCTTTTTTGATGTGTGGTCTGATTTATTAAACATTCCCCCTTGTCAAAAATGTGGGACCCCCCCTCCCCCACTTGACGTCCTTTATGGTTGGCCTCTTAAGGGCGGCAAATTTGGAGACCGCCCCGGGCGGCAAATGTGCTAGCTACGCCACTGATACTTTCTTAAATCTTTGCAGCACTCCTGTTCTTTATTTCAACTTTACTATTTACTGAATATAAATGTCTTCAACTACATAAATAAAACTCTTAATAATAAACAATATAATTGTCATAATAATAATGTCATTTAATTGGCCTATTAAAGTAAGTTTAGTGTATATTATATATTATCTTTATGTAATATATATATTTCTGTGTATTATACAATATATTTAAAATGTATACTTAGCTAAAAGTGACATAAAGTATGATAAGTTTATCAAAATTTTTAGATTCATGCATTCAATTTTTAAAAAAAATCTTACTTACCTGCAATTCATTTATGTATGTGGATTGATGTAACATTTTAATTCAACATATTTTTAATTAAAATCCAATAAACTTTTTTAAAAAATTATTTGGTGTGAGACAAATTATTTTTTCAACTTTTCAAAATGACTCCCAACACACAACCTTAATTTTTTAAATAAATATTTTGTAAAAAAAAAGTAAGTTATTTAAAATGTTGTTTATAAGAATGTGATTGTCTTCTGAAATTTTGGTTCAATTTTCTGTAAATTATTTTTAAAAAAGGGTATTGACAAAAGCGGGTAAAAAGTTTTTTTAAATTGGTCATAATTTTTAAAATAAAAATTAAAAAATATATCTCTAGTATATGTTAGGGTTCTTTAAAAAATCACTTTAAAATTATAAATCAACTTCTGTTCAACATGAAATTTATGTTTTTAGAAAGCTTAGAGCTAACCCTTCAAAGTTATAATATGTTTTTGAATTTTATGACAATATTAAATTTTTTGTCAAAGTACCTACAATGTTATGTGGCAGCCCTTTACATATAGTTATATAATCATATATTATTGATAATTGTATTGGTAATTTTAAAGTATTAAGAAATGTACGAAGTATTATGATGTGTTATGGTCATGTACTTTCAGCAGTTTTGGTATACAGGGTATTGCCATAACGGTTTTAGAATGTTAATAATTTTACAGGGGTTGGGATGAGTGGTCAGTAACTGGCGTAATACGAGACGCTATGAACAAGATTCAGTTTGTTGGCATCATTCCGTCTCTCCGTTGGTCTGAGGTGCATTTCCGCGTGTGGCTGTGCAGTCCTAGCATTGAGTGACACTAGTGACAGTCTTTCTCAGTGGCGTCGCTAGGGGGGTGCGGTGGGGTCGGGCC
Source organism: Radix auricularia (assembly GCA_002072015.1). Lineage (NCBI taxonomy): Eukaryota > Metazoa > Mollusca > Gastropoda > Lymnaeidae > Radix > Radix auricularia. Next base: position 138,413 of record MUZC01004574.1, on the reverse strand, counting down.
GCCCCGGGTGACACCATCAGGGGGGTGACACCAGACCGTAAAATTGTATATATTCCCGTTATTTGGCACTGGAAAACTCGGAGGTGTTATATGGGTTAAATCATGAGGGGGTGACACCATTAGCTACCGCCCCGGGTGACACCATGAGCTACCGCCCCGGGTGACACCAACCTTAGTGACGCCTCTGGTCTTTCTGTCTTTACCACAGCTTTTGCACATAAATTCTGTGACTCCCAATTTTTTTTACCTTTCTCTTATAGCTCTTCTGTTTGTGATTTTTATAAAATACATTTTAAAAATATTATTTTCAAATATTTTTTTTTCTAAACAAAGAATTTAATAGTGATAATTAATAGTCAATATTTAATTTAATTAATTTGTATTTATTAAAATAATATATAATCAAAGGATGTTACCACAGTTAGTGTTTTGAAGGCTGGTTATTAAACGTTTTTAAAAAACGGACCGGTTCAAACGGATACCTAAATATAAATTATAAAAATTATACAAGTTTATGTTAATATTATTGTAACCCCAATGTAGCGGATTCTAGCGAATTTAAATGGCCCCAATGATTCAGCATTACCCCCAAGAGTTCCCCTTTCACCTCAAATAGATATTTTCGGTGAAACCGCCCAATAGTGGTAGCAATGTATTTTTCATTAGTTTATTCTTTTTTAAAAATGAAAAAAAAAAAAAAGCGAAACCAAAACAAACAAACAAAGAAACAAAAAATATCGTGAGCTTCGGAGTGAAAAGTTAGAATAATTTTGGATACGTTACTAATGTCATAGTATTTTTCAGTCTTCAACTAGCAGGAATTACTTATTTTGCGACGCACAAGCCGACATCCCAATTTCCTGCACAAATGTGGGGCTCGTACAGTACTCGCCTTATTCCTCTTCCAACTCATACCTAACTAAGACTTTTTTTTTTTTTAAAGAAAACATGAGATTTGATATCAATGTGGTATTTTTTTAGATCAAATACTTTGAAGTTCATATACTTAGACTTAGAGGGAAAACTGTTACTATAAGATCAAAATCAATATGAGGAATCGCCCTGTAGATCTATCTATCTTTATATTCTATCAACAATGAAATGATCCTTGTAATATCAGTAGTCAATCTCGCGAGCTTGAAGGTTAAATCAAATCAAAGGGTTTTTGAAATTACCGCGGCATAGTTCTTTAGCTGTTTTGCTATGTCTTAGTAGTAGTAGTAGTAGTAGTAGTAGTAGTAGTAGTAGTAGTAGTAGTAGTAGTAGTAGTAGCAATAGTAGTAGTAGTTAGTACAGTGGCGTAGCTAGAGCTTTTGCCGCCCGGGGCGGTCTCCAATATGCCGCCCTTTTATGGGCCGCCCATAAATGACGTCACGCACCGGAAAAAAGGCAGGGGGGGGGGG
>MUZC01004574.1:111862-125481 GCA_002072015.1 Radix auricularia | reverse complement strand
CCCGCAACTTTAAATAAAAGTCCCCTTAAATATTTGATTGTTTACAATTTATTTAATGACGTTTTCAATGGCTCCCCGCGTGTTACGATACTAGAGTGCATACTTACACTAAATACATATTTAAATGACAAAATACTTATTTGCAACATGCTAATTTTTATTGAGAAAATTATGGCTTTGGAGAGGCGTGTCTAAACTTTGTGACGTCATAGCGGGACAAGGGGTTGGGGTTTACGTTTTTGTGACAAAGTATGACGCGGGTGAAAAGGGGGGGGGGTGAAAATTGGTAACCTCACGTGACGTCATTTATGGACGTCCCCCTTAAATCATGAAGGGGTGACACCATGAGCTACCGCCCCGGGTGACACCAACCTTAGCGACGCCCCTGATTATCTGTACCATCAGCAGCAGCCGACGTTGCTTTCTGATCATCAGTAGGAGCAACCATCAGTGATTGTGAAAGGCGTCTCTTGAGTGCTTCAATAAGATGCGAACACTGTAAATCATCATATCCAGTCCAACTTGAATTTGGGATGCACAACGGATGCCAGCTGACCATCAATGCTGTCAAACATGTTTGAAAATCTTCTATCGATGGCATTCAAAAGACATGAAGCTAATGGATAACAAATTACGAGCCGATCATTCTTTCCTTGATCAAGAAACACTTTTAATTTTAACTGAGCCTATCACGACAAGTGTTGGTAGAAGGAGACCAAGTCCAATGTCTTTTTTAGTTTAACCCTGCAAAATATCTAGTCCACAGCAAACAGGCTTCATAACAGCAACATACTCTTTAACAAATGTTTTCTGTACAGGCTGTAGTCTTTTGATATCATGTTCATCACAAAGTATGTCAAACTTAACTTCCATGTCACTTAAACAGAGAATGTTGTAAACTCTGGTGACTTGAATTCCACCGGGTTTCACCAGGTGTTACCAAAAGCATATCAAGTGAATCCTTGATACTTGATCTTTTCAGAAGCTACAACTGATCGGTTTTGTTTATTCCAGAGGGCTGTCAACTTTGAAAATGTCTAAACTGATGTTCTCTTATGAAGTGGATCATCAATTTTGGCACAGTGACTTGTTGCTACAAGGCTGAGCAAATGACAGGCACACTTCAAATGTGCCGGAAGGTGATACAGGATCTGATCGTCATCTGCACTGCTTGTTGGATTCAAGGTCTCATCAATCTCCTGATACTGAATATCTGAATCGTCAGAATTGTCCCCACCATTCTGATCCATTTCCACGCTGCTATCTTCAGACTCATCAACTGAAAATAGACGGAATGCTTTTATGAAGTTTGACCCACTGTCAGTGACATTGAAACATATCTTAATTTGCAACTCATACTCTTCAAAGATCTCCTCCAGTGTCTTTGCTATTACATCGTAAGTATGTTTGCCCTTTAGTTGACGAACAGCAAGACAGGCAGCCTTTCGTGACAAGGTATGATTATCTAACCAATGCACGGCAATTCTCAAAAAGCTGCACCTCCGAGAAGTCCAGCAGTCTGCTGTAGTGCAAACACGATTCACTGAACATAGTGTATCTTTGAGTTCTCGTTTCTTCAATAAAATTATAATTATATAAACAATAACAATTACTTATATTTATATTTTTATATATTATAATTATAATGACTTATACTTATTATTAAAATTGAAGTTAAACAATCCATTCATACGGGTCCAAACCCCTGTAAAATTTTAGAAAAATGTATAAAATATTTATTGAATTGTCTAAATTAAACTTAGATAAATAAATAAATAATAAAATTAATAAGAGCCATTAACAGCAACCCCTTCTATATTCTTACTTAGGGGAGATGACTCGATGACGATCGACATTTTATAAGTTTTAGACCTAGCCCATCACACTTTTAAATGTTATAACTTTTGAGAGAAGCTTTTCTTTTCAACAAAATAAATTGATTTGGGTTCCAAAATGAATTAATAACATCTCTTTGTTAACCGCTATATTGTTTGGTCTCAAAGAAAGTTATGTTATGCTATTTACGTACTTACCGATCAATAAAAATATAATTCCTCACCGCTGGTACACGCAACTGTCGGGAAAATGGTATCAGCGTGGTCGACTTAATGTGCCAACTACAATACTGATGACGAATTACACAAAAATTCAAAAATCGTGACTTAAAACGCTAAACAAATATTTTTAATATTCACCTTTATTCACAACCAATGTTGTAGAGAATTTATTGAATATTGCTTTTAGTATTGGTTAAAAATCAATCATTACCAATATCAAAAATAATTATTGGCAATACCAATATCAGATTTCAAGAAGTTTTGCAATATCGTCCCAATACTTAAAAAGGTATTGGCAATACTACCAATACCAATACAATATTGCAATATTAACAACCCTGCTAATGACCTATCATTCCGCAAACACTAATTTTTAGCTTACTAATTTAGTAAATTTTCAAAATCATCAAACAAGTCAAGCAGAATCAACAATATAAACAGATATGTTTTCAAAATGGTAACGTAAATTTATTTCAATCGTATATTTTTTTTATCTAAGAAAGAAACTTAGTTTATACGAATTTATAGAGAGCCCTGGGCTCTAATTAAATTCCTATCAACGTGATTTCAGTGAAGCAAAATAATTTATCGTTGATTCAAAGTCAACTTTCTAATCTAGATTATATTCATTTGAAATTAATAACAATCAAGATTTCTTCCAACATCGATCAATTGTTTTAAAAATGCAATGTCAATGCTCTTGCACTGCAAGATAGTTTTATAACACGAAGATATTATCCAACAACTTTGTACAAATAGCATCAGAAAAAACGAAAAATATTTTTTATTACAACAGATAGTCCTTTAGCCTCTGCTATTACACTTCCTTTTGATTCCCTTTTGATTCTGTTGATTCCCTTGAATTTATATCTTCTCGAGTGACTAGAACAGCAGAAAATGATCAATCAACTGCATGCTTACGGCTTGCCCATCTTTTATCAGAAAGTCATTTCAGAGGATCTACTGTTGATTCATATTGAGATTTATGATGCTCTTTAAGAGTATGTAGACGTGGTAAGCTAGATCTAAAGAATGCATCTAAACAACCTTTTAGCTGTGCCAAAAAGACAACTGCATATCACTGTTTACAGACATTGCTTCGATAGAGACCAAATTCAAAATAAGAGCACAACAATCAACATATATGTCATTGGGTGAAAGTTTCTTTATTTGAGTTTGAAGGCCACTCTTAATTCCAGACATTACAGATGTGTCATTGTATGCCTGTCCTCGACAGAGTGTGATATCAATGTTTCCTTTTTGTTATTTTGAGTTCCTTTAAAATATTCGCAGCAAATGCGGCAGCATTGCTGTTTTCCAAAATATAAAAGCATGGCCGGATAAAGCCATCTTGTTGCCCTGGGACAAACCCACATGGGTGCCCCCTTCTGCTTCAGGCCCTGATTCTCCAATGACCGTTTGTATATTCGATATTATGCACACACAGATTTACATCTGGCAATGTTTTTGAGTACATCATAAGCGTTAATTGTGCACAAGTCTGCCTCATTCATCAGCAGAGACAAGAAACCATTTTTTTTTGTCATCTACTTTGACTTTTTTACAAGGCGATATTTAGGCTACATTTGGAAAATCACACTTGATGTTGTCTCTATCACTTTGTATAATTCAGCATGACTGGACGCGTTGCATTAAGATTTTGATGCAAGAAACTTATTACGAATATATGAGTGGAACTTTCGTAATTCAGTATGTAAATTATTGTACAGATCTTCAGGATAAGCATTTATTAGTTCTTGAAAACACTGAGATGTTTATGGTACATTGATTAAACAAAAAAATCGAACTGCTGTATCATAATGCACCCGTCCTTGTCTACTTATCTCTGCCTCAAGTTTGTCAACAATGGCATAGGAAGTAGATTTATGAAATTTGTCTCTGACATTCAGAGATACCTCAGGGGCATCACCATCAATGAACATTTTTTTTTACGATTACAGGTCAAAGTTGACCTGGTGTTATTTCTTTTGCAGCTTCTTCAAGCCTTTCGAATTCATTTCTAGATTCAGGCAAGTGATCTGCTAGTGAAGAATATAAATCAGTACACCTAAGTTCACGTGCTCATTTTGTAGAGCTTGACTGACGCTGTAAAAATGTTGTAACGCTTCTTCCCAAAAGACAAGCATGAGAGAAAATTATAATTCTTGTATCTTCTTTGCTATGTTTTCTGCTTTTCTTCTGGTGTCGCCTTTCTGTGACTGGTCTTCTTTTAAACTTGTAAACATTATAACGCTTTTATGATCTGAGGTTGACACTTAAGGATAATGTGCGACTCGATTTTACATTTGCATTTGGCTAAGGTCATGTCCATTACGCATGGCTACTGAGACAATATACACATTTTTCTTGAGGACTTGTGGTGTACACAAACGCTTGGTGCTCTGGGCACGTGCCTTATTTGCCTAATGGTTAATCCAGGCCTGTATAAAGGCATATAAATCTTTCCACAACATGTCCTGATATTAAAACTGAACGTAAAGAAACTGATCAATTTTAGATATATGAACGGTTTAATCAATAACAAAAGAAAAGAATTGTGTAGAATTAACTTTTTTTTCATCAGTTATCGCCGGTAATTCAGATGCACGTGATTGAATTAAATCAATTTTCACATCATATCTTAAATAAAGTTCATTTTTCTTTTCAAACTTTAGATGAATGTCTAAAATGGAATCATATGAATTTGGATAATAAAGATAACAATCCACGAAAATTTCAAATGTTTCTACAACTACCATCACTAAAGCAAGAATGTTCTCTCTGTGTCCTCTGAATGGCAAACTTGATTTTTCTAAGAGAAACGTCACGTCTATCATTCATTTCAATACTTCTCTATTCTTTTCCACTTGACGACGCTCCTGACTGATCAAACCAAATATTACTGTTTTGAAAAACGATATTTAGCAAGCAAATACTGTCGTATTGAAGTTACGTGTTGATTAGAAGTTTCATGTTTAGCTATTTTTGTCTGCTCTAGTGACACCTTTTTAGTGGAATCATATGAATTTGGATAATAAAGGTCATGTCCATTACGCATGGCTACTGAGACTGCAAAAGAAATAACACCAGCTCAAAAAACGTAAATACTTTGGAATCTCAGGTCCCTTACATCACTGGATCCAATATTTCCTATTGGGTAGGGAGCAAACTGTAATAATTAATGGATCTAAATCTACACCAATAAAGGTTAACTCAGGAGTTCCACAAGGAACTGTCCTAGGTCCCTTACTATTTTTAATTTATATAAATGACTTACCCAACAATATCTCAACAGGAACAAAAGTTAGGTTATTTGCTGATGATTGTATAATCTATAGAACAATCAAGTCAGAACAAGATAGCAAAATTTTACAAAAAGACTTAGATGAATTAATAAAATGGGAAACGAACTGGAGTATGTCCTTCCACCCAGAAAAATGTCAACTGCTAAGAGTAACAAAGAAAAAGAAACAAATAAATTCAAAATATTTCATTCATGGAAAAGAACTAACCCAAACTAAAGATGCGAAATACTTAGGAGTCATAATAAATGAGAAACTATCTTGGAATCCCCATGTCAATGAAGTTATTAAAAAATCAAACAAAACCTTAGGCTTTATAAAAAGAAACTTTTACAAATGTAACAAAGATATAAAACTAAAATGCTACCTCACCCTGGTGAGACCTATACTAGAATATGCATCTTCTGTATGGGACCCATCCACCAAAGAAAATATTGATAAGTTAGAACAAATCCAAAAAAGAGCTGCCAGATTCATTACTGGAGAATATTCAAAACTGACAAGAGTAACACCGTTAGTTAAATCATTAAACCTTGAAACACTAGAGGATAGAAGAACCAAGAGTAAATTAGTAAGTATACATAAGGCAATTAATTCTAATTTAGATATACAACACAAAGATAACCTAATACAACCCTCAAATAGACATAAAGTTAAAAACACGTTTCTTATTCCATATGCAAGAACAAACACATACAAGTTTTCTTTCTTTCCGTCCGGTATTCGGGCGTGGAATGGGTTGCCTGAGGAAACCAGGAAAGCCACCACTTTATCATCTTTTAAAACTCTAGTAAGAATACAGGACTAAACACAAACCATAGAAATACGTAGGACGCAATAATCTTCTGTACAGAAGGAGCGTCTGTAACATATAAGATAAGATAAGATAAGATAAGATAGTGTTTACCGAGGGCGTCTTTGGGGGGCGCCATTTTAGACCCAACAGGGGCGCGGGGGCAATCTGCCCCCTGCCCTATAGCTAAATCCGCCATTGAGTAGTAGTAGTAGAAGTAGTCGTAGTCGTAGTAGTAGTAGTAGTAGTAGTATTAATATAATATATAATAGTATTAGTATGGTATAAGTATAGTGAAATCGTTATTTTTATTTTAACTTTTAACACATTGCACATTCACATAGCGGTACTATTTTGACTATTCTACATGTGAATTCGGGTTATATTACCATGTTCTTTTGCAAAGATTATAAAAATCAATTGTTAAAAGAGAACAGTTTGTTATGGTTAAAACATACCCGCAGGTTGTCAAAAGTTAATGTTTAAATATTAGATACTTATTTCTCCAGCAACTAGTTACGCTAAAATTGACCAATCAAATTGCTTTATGTATTGTTACAACCCAACTCTAGTGTAGCCTCGAAAGAAGGTTAAAAAAAATAGGTCAAATTACACCCTAGAAATAAATAGTTCTTGGTATATGTAGTATGAAAAGTCAGAATATTGTCTTTTATTATGAATAGAATGTTTGATTAGTTAAAATAGCCGCACATAATTGTAAAATATTTTTATGTTTATTATTTGATGCAAATTTATAGCTCCACAATATTCAGTTATACTGAAGATTGTTGGCAGCCATGTTTGATTTGAGACGGCTTCATCGCCATTACGAAAGGTAAAACAATTAGCAAATTTTCATGAAATACCTGAAATTCTTGGGGAATATTTTAAATATGTGATTTCCAAAAATTATTTAAATTATCAGTTAATATTTTTAGATGGTACAATTAATATTTAGTCTCTATACAAAGGTAACAATTCGAATATTTACAAAGCTTCGCGCGCCTTGTACACAACGTCGGGTTCTTTCCAGAATGAAAACAAACTTAGAGCGTATCAGAGTTTGACTTATTATTATAATAATTTTACGAATTTGAAACATCTTGAAATGACTCTTCGATGATTCAAATAATTGTATTTTAAATGTAAGTTTTAAAAGTTCAATAATTTCATAAAAACATTTATTGTTGTTGATTTCTTGATTCCTACTCATACTCTGGTTTTCCGATTGTAACGCGACCAGTGAATAGGCAGTCTTAAGATTGTTGATTCAGAAATTTCCCCAAATAATTATACGTCAGATTTTTGTATCCACTTGACATTCGATTGTGATACAGTTATTTGAACTATACTATATTTAATTAAGTAAACACAAACGTCATTTATAAGCCTAAAGTAAAACTAAAACAAAAGCTACAGTTAACAGTAACAGACAAGTCACAACATTTAAGTTTAAGTCTATACTATAATAAGTAGATGTAGTATGTATTTGTAGGCTAGGCACTTTAGACTAACTAAACCAAGATAAGGCTACCACTACACTACTACACAACAGTGAATACACTATCACAGTCAAAGTAACTAAATAGTTCAATATCAAAGCAAATTTCGGATACTTAAACTTAAACATTTGATCAAAATCAAACCTTCAGCCTATACTATTAACTATTACTATGTCCCTATGCCTATGTGTTAGCTTTTTTAGTTAGGCAATCGGGCTATATGAATATGCCCAAACTAGAAAACCAATATATAAACTCATTCTAAAGGCAATATTTTTTTTGACAAAATCAAGGGGAAAAGGCTTATGAGCAGGTTTTAGGTGATTGATAATTGATGAAACATTTCTGGGCTAAAGCGAAGTATGTAGACCGTGACGTCACGACGCTATCGGTTGCTGGAAAAGAAAGTTCTATAAATTCTAAAAGGATTATAAAAAATGGAAGGTTGTAGTGTTTGGGTTAGGTATAGCTTTAGAATTTTCGGAAAATTTAAGGTTTTAGGGTCTGGGTTAGGTATAGCTATAGACATAGAATTTTAATTTTAAAGCTTTTTAAAGGACGTGCTATAACAACAAAGAAGGCCGCCATGACTGTGATGTCACGGTCGGCATACTTCGCTTTTACCCATTTCTGTTTTATTTACTGACTTGATTAAAATGCAATATAATATAATAACAATATTTTATTTTCGTTTTAATACAAATACAATAAAGAAAACCTCTAGCGAATGCTATAAAAATGACATCCATCTTCTCTTTTATTCAAATCGTTTTGTTATTCATCCTAAACAAAAGTACACAATCATAATGACTAATTAATAATTAAGCTTGTAATTTTTAAAAAAACGTGTACCATTTCGTTAACACTATTTTTTTAGGTCGGCTTATAAGCGGATTACAAACCTTTGTAGACTATTCTCTTTTAAAAGATGGGGGTCGGCTTATGAGCAAACGGGCTATATATTGAGTATATACAGTAGCTTATACTTTTGATACCTGCTTTTCGTTACTATTGTCATTGCAAATATCACTAGAGTGTGGCCAGATATCTGGGTATCCAGCACTATCTGGATTTGCCAAATACAGTCAAACCGAGATTTTTGCATAACGAGTTAAATTTGTATGGAAAACGTTGCTCCCTGAATGAGCGCAGATTTGCATATCGATTGACGCAGAAAGGGAAACTCCCTTTTCCCTGGAAATTCATTAGTGAGCCGGCACTTCTGCCCTGATGTATTATTCTGTGTTAAGCACTGGGTCTGTTAGCGTATTGTTTTCGTGTGTGACCATATGTTTTTAAAAATTTTGTATTCAGACAGTATTCATAATTTTTTTTTATGTGCAAAGTTTAATAATCTGTGCTAAAGTATCTTTGAAAAAAAAACACCATAAGACATTCATAAGAGAGAAAAAAATAACTGTTTAAATGAAACAAAAAAACATTGAAAAGTGAGAACAAGGTTGCTAATCTAGCGTGCAACTACAATCGGCCAACATCAACTATCTGCACTATTCTCAAGAACAATTAAGGAGATGGATGCTTCAAATGGAGTGTCAAGAATGTCAATGGAACAGTTATGTATAACAAGTAGGGTTCGAAGTCACATAATGTTGCGCGTAAGTTACGGTAAAGTAGGCGTAATTTACGGTAACGTAATTTTCCAATTATTGTAATTTAAAAAATGCAAATTTGACGGCAAATTTTAGATGTTTCTGTCGCAATTTGTTGTGTTTAACAGTGGTGATCAATTAATTTCGGTGATTAGTAGTACCATCTACATCCGGCCACAAGCCTAAACCGGAAGTATTTGTTTTGTAAAACAGCGTAAACCGCGCAGTATATTGTTTGTTTTAAACACAAAGACTTGCCAAACGTCAGCCACGTATTTTACTGTGTATAGTGCTTCCGTCGATTGCGTCGGCCGTATTACGCTGCGTATTGCACCTACGTCGTCTGTATTTCGCTGCGGATTGCACCAGCGTCGATCGCGTGTGCCGTTTTTTGCTGCATTCGGCACCTGCGGCGCCCATATTTCGCGGCGCATTGCACCCGTCCCACGTCAACCTTATTAGATGGTATTACTCAGCCAAAGATGGCCGCCGCTGATGCAGTACACGACGAAATACGTGGCTGATGGGGACGACAGGCAAATTAGTATGACCGGTAAATTACAAGTAAAAACCTTTGAAAACATTATTAAAATTACACATACTAGCAATCAGTGAGCGTGAGCAACAAAAGGAACATAAATTTTCAAGTAATTGGGCATTAATGGCACACGTAATTTTGGCGTAATTCACGCGCGCCAATCTTACGCGTAATTTTCGAATCCTAATAACAAATGTTTTGCTTAACAAGTAAGACTCTGGAACGAAGAATTAATCTTGTTAGGAGAGGTTTGACTGTTCTTAAGGCAGATTTTTGTCAGATCCATATATCAATGTAGTTAAGAGTTATTTGAAATTAAATTATTTAATAAAACAATAGTTTTTATTTAAGTTGTTAACATTAACAGGTCCTTAGATTGCGACTGGTCCCATTTTATGAGGACTGGTTAACTGTAATTTCAATTATTCCGCGTAAGCTAATTTTACTCGGAGTTCATTTTTTGTTGTTTAACAGCATCATACAAGACTCAAGTGAAATACACAAACATCATCAAAGTGCCTACTGATTATTCCAGTAAATAAACACAATACTTATCATCACTATTAGAGGAGTTTGGCTGATATACAATACTTTAAAAAAAATCATTTTAGTTGCCGAGGCGAAGTCAGAGAACTGACACAGTGGGGCAGTGGTGTCTAAACGTGAATAATGGTCAAGGCCGCGAGTGTTGCTATTTGTAGTATAAGTGGAAAGATACCAGACGATAAAATGTCTTTATATGATTTTTATGATAATATGCCTTTTAATGCAGAAAATTGACTATTAATAATCAAGGATTTCTTCTTTGTTTAGACTAGGAGTCTCCAAACTATGGCATGCGGGCCAGATTCTGCCCATGGGGTCCTCTCATCCGGCCCCAGGAGACCTTTTATTCTCCAAAAAAGATACTATTTTTACCTTCCACTATTTCTTTCTTATTTGTACCTCTAAGGTGTAGTCGGCCCCCAAACTGCTGTTTGACAGTTAATGCGGCCCTCCAGCAGAAAAGTTTGCAGACCCTTGGCTTAGACTTTTTTTTTTAAAATTCCCTGCCCCCGCTGAATTGATGCCATTTTGAAAAGGAGCTGAAAGCAAGCGGCAGTGGCATAGCATCATACTTAAATTTTAAAAAATAGTATTTTAAGTACTTAATAAGAAAGTAGTAAAAAGCACCCACTTAGCTCTTACACTTAAATCCATAGATGTGGCAAATATTAGAACCAAACTATCCAGATCTGGCATATAGTAAAAAAAAAATAAAAACAATGGCCACACAACACATATCACATCATAGGCTACAAACTATAGATCTACTATGTGACCGTGAGTCAATAAAAATACCTTCTGAATTTCAGTGACTTTTCTTTTGTAGCTGATCAGGAGTTGGTAGAAAAAGAGCTCTAGTCACTCTTGTAGTAGTGGATTTTGAACTTAACAATCTCATGTTTAATGCTATATAAAACTTATTGTGCTAAATTTGATATGTTAAACCCTATTTTTAGTTTGCATCATACCATTCTTATCATTCATGATAAGTTCTGAGAAAGCACACATCTTGATACCATGGGGTTGTAATGGTACAAAACTGCATTTCTTGAATTAAATATATTTTGTTTGGGCAATTCAAACCCCTTTTGCCACTTCGGTGAGTTTGGTGAGGCTTCACAAACGCAATCTAAGTTTAGGCCAGCAGTCTTTGCGACTAGAAATAATCTTAGATCAGGGTAAAAGAAAAGACAACGGTTCCATCCATATATAGTCCTTTAAGCCGCAAACTTTGTTTTTTTTAAAAAACAATTTTAATTTAAAAAATAGATATTAAACCTATCCTATATAGAAAAACCACAACCTTTATTAGATTTCTTGATAAAAATAGTTACACTTATTCCTTTTAAAATAGCATGAATCTACATTTCATTTCCTGAAATTCTCTGTAACAATTGAGTAAACCAGTAAATTTGTTTTATCCTATATCCGCTCCAACACTACCGAGTATAGAACCTTTGGAAAGATGTGTTTAATGCTCATAAAAGACTAAAAGTAAACATAAAATGTATTTAATTAAAAATCAAAGTAAAATTTTAACCAATAAGATGACAATCTATTTATAATTCTCACTTCTAGACTAACTCTAGAAAGGGTCTAATTGAGTATTTATCAAAAAATGTCTTTGCCCCTTTTGTTTATTAATTTTTTTAAAGATATTAACTTATAATAAGACACTCTAATAGATGCAAGTCCATGTGTAAAATGTGGGGCTGATACTGATTAAAAAAATTTTGTTTGATTAATTATAATTTTATGTAGATCCCTTAGTCGTTTTGCGACATTGGTTAAGTCGCTGTAATGTTATGGTTCTTAAATTCTTTGATGTAACTCAGCAAATTTGTTGTGCTATGTAAGAAATAAGGAAGAAAAACCTTTTTGTTTACATATGCACATCTAAATAAATAAAAATGATACGAGGGTAAAGTAAATAAGTAAATTAAAAAAGTAAATTATTCATAAATTTGAAAAAAAAATATTATAAATATTTATTTATTTTAATCAGTCATATTAATTTTAATCATTACATCTTAAAGATTAATTAATTGTTATTTTCCCCAGCCCTAGTATAATGTATTTTACATTTTGACTAGATTTATAAGTGATTCTAAATGGTACTTGGTCCAAAGAATTAGACCTAAAAATGAATGTTTTTTGTGTTCTGAAGTTTAAAAAAAATGGTGACACTAAAATTGTTATTAATTTGTTTCATTTGAATGCTTTATATTTTCAGAGTGCTTTTAATTTAACTCATTGTAAAAGAAATTGTATCACAATGTATATTATTTTAACAAGTTTCTGTCTGATAGAACAGCAAGTGTTAAAATTTGAATCTGATTGCTCTAGCATTAAAAAGTTACTTCTGCTTGAGAAACCAATTCATGATTATTCATTTAAAATATGCCATAAAATAATAACCAACCTTGTCATTCTTTCCACAGAACTCTGGCTGATGATTTTGGAATATTGATCCATAATGGAACATAAATCACATGGATGTGACTGCATTTTTTTCAAATAATTGAGATTGTAAAGTTACATTTTTAACTTATTTTGAAATACCTACTTCAACCAACTAGAAAATGGTTAAAGAGACTGAGAAAAACGTTGAAGTCAATTCCACTTATCTGGGATGGATTTTAGAGGCTGTACACAAAATTAAGAACCAGAAACAGCGACCAAATAAAGATAGAATCATAAATGCTATTCGTCAGAATCATCAAGTATCAGAAGATTCTATTTTTGAACAGCTGGAACTATCTGTGAAGAATGGTAAACTACTTAGGGTAGAAAGCAACAATGATTATACCTATAAAGACCCAGCTCTTGTTTCAGTGTCACACAGATCAAAAACATTAGAATTGGATCAAAAGACAGACTTGTCAAAAGTTGTTATCCAATGCTTGAGACAGTCAAAGGAATCAAAAGGTCTAATGCTAAAGTCCATAGAGAAATACATACATTCTAAATTCAATTTGAAAAGTGAGGAGGAGGATGGAATTCTAATTAAAAATTTGCGTACATGTGTGCGAAGAGCAGTTCAACTGGGTCGTTTGGTTCAAGTTGGTAAACTAATAAAGCTGCCTCCAGAAGAAAGCAAAGGAAATAATGCAGTTGACCTTATGGAAGCAAACCTAGAAGTTGTTTTGCCATTTGAAAGAAACAAGGTAACAAAAAAATTACTATGCTTCTTACATATTGAATGCCCTTGAACTAAAATAATCAATTTTTGATTTGCTATTAGAAATTTAAAAAAAAAAAAAAAAAAAAA
>MUZC01004574.1:45949-111696 GCA_002072015.1 Radix auricularia | reverse complement strand
GGGGGGGGGAGTTATTAATCCTATTAATTAAAAAGAAAATGTTAAAAAATGTATTTCAAAATTATATTTTTGCTTAAAAACAAATGACTCTGTTGTTGCACAGTTTCAAAGGTAATTCATGAGATTTGAAATGTCTAGATATCAAAAAACGTTTTCTTTATTTATAATTTATTTACTAAAATTTAATGATCACAGAGGATATTAGCTATTAAATTTAATTTTTTATAAATCACATTGTGATTCACTTGTGGGATTTACGATTAGCAAAAACTAGTTATTCTTTTATTTTTACAAAAACATTTCGACTAATATTCTTCCTTTATTAACTGCTTATTATTTACCTTTCTTAGAAAAAGGCCCCCCCTTGTATTTTGTGCAGCTTTTGTTTAGAAGGTGCTGACTCAAATAGAGAAGGGAAGTGGGAGGATTTAATTTCTTGTGCTGATTGTGGAAATAGTGGTAAGAAAAATGAATTTCAATGCTCTGTTTTTGCTCAGTATTGTAATTTAAGGTTTTTAACGGTAAACTGGTCCTTGGACCAGGACAAGTCTCGTTTAATTAGGACCGGTTAACTATAACTTTAATTAGTCGGTATTAAGGTTATCAAGACCGCTCGTTTTTTAGGACCGGTTAACCGTTAAAAAAAAGACCGGTTACCTATCAGTCCCAATTTTTACTAGTTTGTGACCCAACAAGAGAAAGTATTGCATTTTCGCCCCCTTGTCTGATTTGATATACAAGCACCTATTATGTACTGACGCTAGTGTTCACATCTGCTGCACTACCGTCAAAACCGCAAATTAAATCTTAATGCGCGATAATGCGCGACTAGCCTCTATTAGTAAAGCACGCCTCTGTAGCACTCTCTTTAGAAACAAAATCACAGAATGTAAAAACTATTCAGAAGATAGAAGAGTATTGAACACCCGGAAATGGCGGCAATTGCCTTTGCTCGTAAAAATAATAGTACTTAACTATAGGTAAAAATAGTTTTAAACTCAAGACAGTCTTTTGGATACTTAAAAAACCATACTTATCTTAAAAGATGAAGTTAGTACGGCAATAATATTATGAATACATTTTAGCAATTTAAAAAATGATTGCAATTTGGGAAATTCTTACGGGACTGGGGCGCAAGTTTTCCGAAAACGATATGGTGCATTAAGAGTTTTTTTGTTTTTTTTAAAAATATATTTTTAAAAATCGTTCTGACAAAGAAGTAAACGGTAATGATTAATATTTAATTTTATCTATTTAAAGCAGGGATGCCCAAAGTCCGGCCCGCGAAGCCATTTTTACTGGCCCGCGGCCTCATCTGAAATAATTAATTAACTAACGTATTATTTTTTAGCAACATTAAATGTAAGAAAAGTCGACAAGTTTTACCGTTTTGATAACGTCAAAGGATGGCAAAAGTCGATAACGTTGTATTGTTTACCAATTACTAGACTTCAGTCTTAAAGACTGACAAGGGGAACAAATGTATTTGGTTCTGTTTATTCTGCTTTCTGTGACGTTAAATAACCAAGTAAATGATATATTTATTTATTACTGATGGCTATCGCCATGACTCGTGAGCACAGTTGACTAGCAAAATTTGTCTGTAACAAAGTCAGCTTAGTCAGCTGGCAAAGTTTTTAAACTTCACTGTAAACTTCACACATAAAGAAGTTCTTTGTGCTAAACACCTTTCATGTGATCGTGTCCTTAAGCAAGTGATAAAGGATATGATCACTATTTGCTCTAAAACCCTGTTTCACAGCCAGTTTTAGCAGCGTCTTCTTGACATCCAGAGAGAATACAAAGATGTTATGTATGACAATGATATAAGATGGTTTAGCCGGGGGACAGCACTTCAGCTCGTCTACACATTAAAAAAGAAATTGGGCAGTACATGGAAGATAAGGAAAAAACATTTCCAGAACTATCTGATGCTTGTCTTGCATAGTTTGCATTATCGGTTGATGTGAAAAGACATATAAACCTTCTTAACACAATTCTCCAAGGGCACAATGCAGGGGTAAGCCAATTATATTCACATATCAAGGACTTTGGGAACAAGCTGCAACTTTTTCAAAGGGAACTTTTTCAAATGCAGTCTAATACCACACATTTCCCCTCACTGCAGGAAATCATTACAAGTTTACCAGAAAGAAGCTTCAATTGTCAAATGCATAGGTATGATGCAGATATCACATCCTTGGCTGATGAATTTCAAAGACGCTTTCATGACTTAATAACAATTGAAAAGATAAACATGGTTGTTTTTGTTGAATCTTCATATTTCTCTTTAGATTTTGATAATACCGCGGCAATCTGCAGCGGGAATTCATTGAGCTGCAAACTGATGCTGAATGTCGCAGCAGACAATTTCTTCTTTTTAACTTTTAGAGAGAGCTTCATGGTTAAAGAGAGATTAAAAGGAATTCGAACATTTGTTTTAAAAAAATACTTAGATTGTTTGGCTCGACATACTTGTGTAAGCAGACATTTTCAGTTATGAATTTTAACAAGATCTGTGTGAGGACGAGAATAAGTGACTCAACTACGTGATATCATACATATCGAAACCATGGCATTGAGCCTGACCTCACCACTTACTGCATTCAAGATCTCAGTTTCACCATTCACATTAAAATTTTACAATAAAAACTCATCCTACAATGTCATTTTTATATTATTATTTTAACCCGGCCCACGAATATCTTTGCATAAAGGAATATGGCCCGCCATGCAAAAAGTTTAGGCATCCCTGATTTAAAGGATTAAAACAGCATTTTATCAAATGTTGTCAAGTCAGTTCGTTTGTGAGTACTGGTTAACCCTTACAATAAAATAATCCTTTATATACGAGACGTAACTATAAGGATGTTTATTATAATACGCAGCGCAAGACAATAAAAAAATATCGAATTTTAGTAAATGTCTCGTAAAACATGTTTAACTCTTAATGTGCCATAAGGTTTTTGGAAAACTTCCGCCTCAGTCCCGTAAGAATTTCCATTATTGCAATCAACTGGTTATGAAATTTTAAAAATTGCGTAAAATCCATTTATTTTAATATTGTCATATTGACTTCATCTTTTAGGATAACAATGGTTATTTTATGTATCCAAAACACCATATTGAGTTTAAAACTATTTTTAACTGTAGATTAGTACTATTATTTTAGTAATAAAGTATAGCAAAATCACATCTTCAAAAAAAAACCTGTAAAAACTTCCAAAAAACTCAGCGAATCAAGTGATAACACTAGCGAGGGAAACGGCCTCCATTGCTGGAAATCGAATACATTGTCTTTCACGCACTGAAGAGTTTTTATTTTTTTAAATTTTGTTTCTAAAGAGGGTTCTATTGAAGCGCGCTTTACCGCATTAAGAGTTAACATTGTGAATATATTTTAAAAAAGTAATGTCAAGAATAATACGTGCCTTATGGTGCGACAGGAAAGGTTGTTGAACATTATACGGACCATGACACTCTACCTCAAAAATTAACATGATACATAGAGATAAATAAAATAATCTAAAAGTTCAGTAATTTAATTACAGTACATTCGATTGATCTGAAATTTTGATACATTATTTTTATCTTTGGTATGAGTCTGCCTGCAAAATTTCAGCTCGCTAGCTTACAAGGAAGTATGTTAAAAATTGATCCAAAGTTTTTTCGGCAAGCAAGCAATCAAGGGCTCAACAAGACACCATGAGTTAATATAAAGGATTTAAAAAGACAAGTTTACTGTGCAGTCAGTAATGTTCCTTTATTTTTTGAGAAGCAACAGAGTGTGTATTAATTTTTTGCCTCGCGCCGTCTGATGGTGACTTCAAAAAACATGTGACGTCACACCCTCCTGTGTTCAGCTGTGATGTGCCTTGCTCCTTTTCCAATGCACACGAAATACGTTTTTAGAAAACATCAAATTTTATATTGATGTGGTAATTTTAAGTCAAATGCCTTTGAAAACTGTCAACATTGGACCGAAATCGAATTTGAGGACCGGAAAACACTTTGTTAGGAGTATCTTTCCTCTAGCAATATAAATAGTATCACTCACAGCCTTGATCATTATTCATTTCATGACATCACAGCCCGACTGTGTGTTAATGTTAGTGCTCGTATTTTGCTTTGTCAGCTAAGACTTAACGAATTTTTTGAAGAAAAAAAACAATCCCTAGCCGAACTCCACTAACAGTGATGACCAATGTTTCCTCAAAGGTTAGTTGTGTGCAAGTTGAAAAAACTCATGTGCAAATTAGCACAGCATCCATTTTTGTGTGCAATATTTTAGCAAATTTGCTGCGCGGTAATTCATAACTGCTGCGCATTGTTGGTCAGATATAAGCGCTGACGTGCAGCTCCAAAGGAGCAATGGAGTGATGATGTGTATTTTTATATTATTTATGTACCGGAATATTAAGACAAACTTTGACACGGTCGCTGGCATATTGGCTCTGGTATTCTGCCGTAACAGAACAAAAAATTAACTCCTGGTAATATACTTTAAGTTACTGTTAACCGGTCCTGATTAAACGGGTCCGGTTAACCGTTAACAACCATTCTCGGTATGAGCTTCTAACCCGGAGTTAATTTTTTGATGTGTTACGGCAGAATACCACAGCGTGGTCTTAATGTCAAAATGTGATTAACGGTCAAGGAAGCGAGTGTAACTATTTATATTTTTATTAGGAAAGATAGGCCTACCAAACAGTTTATCAATCAGTCCCCAAATTTGATTTGGGGCCGTCCATAAAGTACATCATACTCCAGTGGGGGGAGTGGGTGTAAGAAAGTGTGACAGGGGGGATTGTCTGTGCTTTATGTTACATTTTAATTATTTAATGAAAGTGTGACATACTTTGGGTGGGGAGTTTAAAATGGCCAAAAATAGCATTACATGCTTTATGGACGGCCCCTTTCAGTCTTATTGTGAGAGTTTTCCAGCTAAGTATGTGCACGTGAAAGGCATTTGACTTAAAATTACCACATTGATATAAAATTAGATGTTTTTTCAAAAGTTATTATGTGTGCATTGGAAAAGGAGCACAGCGCATGAGAGCTGAACACAAATGGTGGGGATGTCACGTGTGCTTTAATGACACCATCAGGCATAGCAAGTCAAAAATTTGATACATTCTCTTATTGGCTTGTAAAAAAAATTAGGAAAAATACTATAAAACAGGTTGCCAGCTGAAGATGTGCAGGTCTAAGGCATTTGACTTAAAATTACCACATTGATATAAAATTTGATTTTTCTCAAAACTTATTTTGTGTGAGTTGGAAAAGGAGCACAGCACATGAGAGCTGAACACAAATGGCGGGGTGTCACGTGTGCTTTAATGTCACCATCAGGCATTAAGGTGAAATATACTCTTCTTGGTTCTAAAAAAATTAGGAAAAATACGGACTGCACATTTAAACTTTCTTCTTTTGTATGGTTAACAACCACAAAAATGAACTGACTAGACAACATTTGATAATATGCCGTTTTACTACTTTTAATGCATAAAAATTGAATATATTATCATCACAGTTTACTTCTTTGTTGGGACAATTTTTTATTATTAATATTTTTTTTATTTAAATTTTTTGTTGTTGAATTTGCTGTTTTGAGGGCATCATGCCAGAGAGCTAAATACTCAACATGATACATCACAGGCCCTTTGATGTCAAACAAAGCGAGGCAAAAATTTGATGCATTCTTTTGTTGGTTCACAAATGAGTAAAAATACGGACCAAGGCTTAACCTTTTTTTTTATATATATATATATAAGTTAACCGATCCTCAGAAACGAGGTCTTAACAACCTTAATTATAATGAACTTTTTTTTTATTGGATGTACTAAGATTTTTTTAAAAACATTATTTTTTGAGCACTCAGAAGATTGTGTTGACATTTTTTATTAATGCCCATACTGTGAACAAAATTTTATATAATTTTGATTTATTTGAGTCTTTATTAATGCCAACATCTTTTGATTTTTCTAAATTAAACTATTTGTAAACTTAAACTTCTTCAGGTCATCCATCATGCTTGAAATTTTCTGAGCAGCTGACTGCTAAAGTTCGCAAATTAAGGTGGCAGTGCATTAATTGCAAAAAGTGTTCTTTTTGTGGAAAGTCTGGAAAAGAGGTAGCACATTTTCTTATATTAAATAGAATATAAAATAAACACTCAAAATTTTGTAGAGAATTTTATTACATTTTAAAAACTATTATTTGAAACCACTCTAAAGAGCTGTTCTGTTTGCAACAGAAACTATAAATTTGAAACTTTATTTCATATTATAGGTTTGTACACATATGTAAATTTTTCAAATAACCTTTTGTTAAAATGTTTGGCACCTAAATACCAGATTTTAAAAAAAAATCTTTAAAAAAAAGTATTCCACAACAATTTTTAATGTTTACTATTTAAAATATTATGTAACATGAGACAATGTATTTCAATCACCCTTTTTATTTAAAAAAAAATAATCTTTTTTTCGGAAGATGAGAAAAGTTTTTGAGACCTCACACAACTTAGACATACTATATTATTGAAATATATACATTTCAGACGGGTTTTTATATTTTAAAATATGTTAATTTTTTATTTCTAACAGGATGACATGCTATTCTGTGATTTCTGTGATAGAGGCTTCCATATGGCTTGCTGTGACCCACCTATTACCAAGCCTCCAAAAGGTAACTGATAATAATTACCGTACTTTCACGCAGATAATCCGCCCAGGCATATACCCCGCAGATTTTTAGATCCTGTAAAAAATTGTGGTATAACCCTCCCAAACCCTCCCACGCTTATACCCGCACTATCCAAAACCATTTGAGAAGTCATATCATGGTGCACCACTCTAGTTGAAACTGTATATATATACATACAAGTTATTGCTCGCCACGTTATAAAATCAGATGGATTTATATACCAGACATAACTTTAAAAATGTTATTTATAATATGCATTGCACGACTATAAAAAAAATGTTAGGTATTTCACAAATCTATAAAGGATTTATTCTAAACAAAACAAAAAACTACTGTCTGCCTGCTAAATTTCAGCTCCTTTTGATCATGAGAAAAGGGTTATAAAAACTTGTTTAATATAGTAGCACAGCAAGACAGACTGGCATTTACTAGCCTTTACATTTATAGATCGGGAATATATTTTAAAAAAGTAACATCAATATAATATGCACTAAACAGCGTGACAATAAAATATTAAAAAGATTGTTCAACATAAGACACACTGTGTCACTCTAACATAAAAATAAACATGTTGCATAGAGATAATCTAAAAGTCCATTAATTTAATTACAGTTTCTTAAATTTTGATATATCATTTTATTGTGGCATGTCTGCCTGAAAAATTTCAGCTTGCTAGCATACAGGGAAGTGGTTTAAAAATTTATCCAATTTTTTTTCTGCAAATAATCAACCAGACGCCACAAGTTAATATAAAGGATTTAAAAATAATGAAATGTCACAAAAATCCTTTAAAGCAAGTGCATTTATTTTTTTTTGTCCACTTAGAAGTGATTATGTTTGTAAATGAGAGTCCTGCATAGTTCTCTTTTGCATTTATTTTTGTTTGTCCACTTAGACGTGATTATGTTTGTAAATGAGAGTCCTGCATAGTTCTCTTTTGCATTTATTTTTGTTTGTCCACTTAGAAGTGATTATGTTTGTAAATGAGAGTCCTGCATAGTTCTCTCTTGTCTTCCTCATGCCTGTGTGAATTTAATATTAATGGCTTTTGAATAAATTTTAAAATTGAAAGGCATTGTATATTTTATATTCTTTTTATTCTTTCGGTAACTTATTGTTTTCGGGTACAAAACTGCAGGTCTCTCAATGTTGTTTTAATGTTGTTCATCACCAACTTTAAGAAATCTAATTAGTTGTTCTAAGATTTTATTTGAAAAACAATATTTTGAATTCCTTTTTATAGGAGATTGGAAATGCAATTTATGTGATCCAGAGCGGGGTACAAAGAAAGGTAAAGAATTTTTAGAGGCAGCCTTGAAATACACATCAAAAATCAAGTCCCAGCTGAAAGCAACATCTAAACAAAAACTTAAGAAAGCAAGGTATCAATTAAAATTTGTTTACTACTATCACTTCTAATAATTACTTTTCATGATTATGTGTACAAATTTAAACAAAATTATCTTAGAGTATGAGCAATTTTGGTTTTTTTTAAAAGGACATCCAATTAACTCATTTCTTCTTGGAGCTACTTCCACGCTTAATAGATTTTCATTACTTGTGGGACTAACTTCCTTTAGTTTTTTTTTAATTGCATTAGAATTTTTTTTCTTTTCTTTAAAATATTTATTTATTTTAAAAACTAAAAGGTGAATACATCAAGAAATGAATCAATTCTAACAATAACAAAGCATTCATGGCAAAAAAAAAAAAAGCAAATAAAGACAGATAATGTGATTTTCTGAATACATGCTAGATTTAGATGCTTCAAACTAAAGAATACATGAATTGAAAGTTAAACAAGATAAAAACTTAAGGTTTTCATATTGAAATAAAGAATCGGGCCAGTGCCAGAAAACTCAAGTTAATGCTATTTTTAACTTCTATTGCGAGATTGACCGCTATGATCTTGGATGCATCTGGAGGAACCCCCCATGAGTGCATTTAGTCATGGGAAATGAGATTTAGCTTCTGTTTTTAAAAGAAAAATAATTCATTTGAATGTAAAACTTAGTTAATTAAATTAAGGAAATACATATAGCATGCTATTGATTTTAAAAAAAGTTTTTTTTAATTTGTTTAACTTAATTTTTATTTATGTCAAGATGAAATTGCCAAGGTCATGACATCTTCTGGGTCATTTATTGAGTTTCAACCCCTGCGCTATCTAAACAAGTCATAGGATTACTTGCTTTCACTAGTTACAATAAAAAAATACTTTATGAAAAAAAAAAACAGTTCTCCTTTAAACACATTAAGGTGTTAAAGTAATGCCAAATGAATTATGTCCACTGTATAACCATAAGACATTTCAATACCAGTTCTACATTTTCGTTTCTGCCACTAGAGAACTCAATGATAACAAAGTTCTTGGGAGCTAAAATTAGTTTTTTATCCTGTGTAGTTCACATACTTTAAACACGTGTTAATTATTAATATCTCAATGACACTAAGACATAAAATACAGTAGAAACCCATAAGTCATGGAAATGATGTTCTAAAGATATCAATACGCACAAAAGTTTCAACTTTTTTCTATAGCATTCAGCTCAAATACCTAAATTGAAAGAATCTTAAATTGCCCACAGGAAAGTTTGTTACTTTCTTTTAATTGCTAGAAATGTTTATGATCAAACATCAGTCATTTCAGTAACTTAGTTCTATTTCTTATCTAATACTATTTCTTATCCTCATTTTTTTTAAAAGTTACAATAGCAGATTATATTTTTCTTTCTAATTAAATTTAATATTAAATTTTATTGCTTATGGTTAAAATAACTGCTAAATTCAAGATATTTAAAAATGATGTCTTATGTAATTTTTTAAGCTGAAAAACATCTATTCATCAGTCTTAAAATAATTTTTGAATTACGTTTGTGAATCATTTTGTTTCTTTCCCCAATTTTTCAGGATTGTATGCAATAATGCTCTCTTGATAATTGATTCAATAAAGGAACTTTTAAAAAAAAACCAAATTAAAGCTTACTTGATCTTTAGCTGATAGTTTTTTAAATTCTTTATTTTGAAGAAAAACATTTATCAACTTTCCTGTTTGACTATTTACTTAACTGAAACATTTTTCTCTAACCACAGGTTATTTCAGGCTTCAAAACGAAATATGACAAAGTTGAGGACAGCTGGCAAAAAGAAGAAAAGAAAATCAGAAAGCATTGTTGAGAGCAGTAGTGATAATGATGTTAAATCTGAGGAGACTGGCAAAACTGATGTGCTTTCCCCTAGTGAGTTTGCACTCAATGGGAATACTCTTGAGGCCCTTAGTGTTCTGCCTGAAACCAAAAACTTGGTGGATGGGCTTTCTCGCTTTTTCACCCCATCTAACAAGCGTTCATCACGTGTGTCCCTCAGTGCAATTCAACCTCCTCTAATAGTTTTGGGGGAAGATATAAACATAAAAGAAAAAAAATATAAAAAGAGAGACAAATTGCCTTGTAGAAAAAATAAGAATGGAACAAACCGGATTCCACAAAGCAACAAACAACAAGCAGCCACTAAACTTATCAAAAGGTCCAAATTGGTTCAGGCTTCAAGGGTATGCAGGAAGGCTGGGGGACCACCTCTCAGTAGTCAGTTGCGAGGCCTGTTTGATGGCCTCTCTCAATTTTTCAATGCAACAGGTGAGCGCAAGAGGACATTACCGGTGTACAATTCTAGAAAAGACAAATCTAATTCTTCCAATTCTTTTTCTGGTTCCAACACTAGCTTTTCATTATCCTCCTGTTCCACTTCTTGCTGGGATTCCCCCAGGCAGCACAACTGTGATAGTCAGTGTTTGAATGTGTGTATAAGTGACAGCTATACAAAGAGCAGACAAGGATCTGACTCTGCTCTTTCATCATCACGACGCCAACTTTCCTGGTGGGATGAGATGAATCACCTCATGCAGATGACATTGCAAGAATTTCGTCATTACGGGGCCCAGTCCAAGGATGGGGCTGGCCGGGGCCGAAGGACATGTTTGGCACAAAGGAGAGTCTTTGGCAGGGGCGATGGCATCAAAATGTTGAGGGGTAAGCTCTCGTCTCCCCTTCCCATCATCTCAAGTCAATAAAGCCCCTGTTATGACTGTCCGTATGACTGCGTGTGCAACTGGGATCTTTTACCAATCTCTTTATAATGGCTGCTTGAGTAAACCCATGATTCTTCACCTCACTGTTTTATGTATTAAATCTTAAAAGATGAGCTAGCTAAATGTTCATTTATATGATTCTTATTTGTCAAAAAGTGTATTTGTTTTGACAGTGCACCACAATGTCCTCTCCAGCTCCTGTTGTGTTGAACATGAGAAGATGATACTTCTCCACTTCCTTAATTTTTAGCCCTTTATAATTAAGGAGCATTAACATATATAAGAAATAAGTATGAATCATCTGTTATAATTAATTTGTTCCTATTACAGTTTTTCAATTCAATACACATTGATCTTCTTGATAGTCCTTGAGGTATGGGATTACTCCAGATCAATGGCATTTGCCATTTAATTTTCAATGTTCAATAATGTAACTATGAAAGTAACTATAAGAAATATACTAACACATTTATTGTTATAATTTGAATGTCATTTCTTTTATTCTTCAATTAAATAATTTTTCATGCTAGCACAGCCACATAATAGTTTAAAATAACTTTTTAAAAATTAGATTATGTCATTTATTATTTTGAGATAAACAAATAAATTTATGGTCTTTCATTTATCTAAAATATAAAAATGTTATAAAGCTTCTGTGCATAGTTTAACCCCAGTTGGTATGACTGTGTGTGTGGAATGTCCAATCTTATGCTGACCTTTATTCTGTAAAATGATTTGTTAAATTAAATGCATGCTTTTGTATTACCATTGAAAAATTAATTGTTGCAAATACTAATGCTCACCTAAATTATCAGCTTTTTAAAAAAAGTTTAATTAAATTAAAATGTTTTACTGAATTGAATAACATTATTTAAATACTAATTATTGAAATTTTACTAATAATCATCACTCTATTTAAAAATTGCTTATATCTATTAAATAAAAACTTAGGTCTCTTCTTTGAAATAATTATTACAGACAGCGTACACACTAAAGCTGGTATGGTATTGCCATCTTATGTGACAGAAGAAGATGTTTCATTGTTTAAGCAAGCTCAAGAACAATCTCAGAAAGACTTGGATAAGGTAACTCAATTAAATTGAAAGCTAGTTCCAAGAGAGGCATTGATTTTCAATATTCAAGTCAAAAGGATTTTAACTTGGCTCTTTATTTTTCAGTGTGGGGTGGTTAAAGTTTAAAAAAAACAACCATTTTCAGACTAATTAGTAATTGTTTTCACACAGTTTTCAAAGTTGTGAATAAATCTCTTAGAAAATGCTAGTAAACAAAAAGTGGGTTCGACTACAATCAGGCTTATAGATTAGTTGATGGATAACATGTAAATAGGGAATGAGTGAACCTGACAGGATGCAACAGGCTCACTCATACCCTGTTTATTTGTTATCCACCTACTAGAAAATGCTATCAGTCAATGTATAATTTGCAAACAAGTGCCTGTGAATGTTGGATTTCTCCTGACAAGAGCTGTATATTGTAATAAAAATATGAAAATGATAAATATTCAAAAGGAACTATCACTTATATTTGGCATACAATATAATGTTATAAAACATTTACAGGTAATTGACTTTACTGTGCTAGTCAAGGGTTAAGGGGACTTGAGCATAAGTGTCTGTTAGAACTGTCTTATTATTTTTAAAACATGTCCTGAGCATTCTGTTAGAACTGTCTTATTATTTTTAAAACATGTCCTGAGCATAAACATTTACCTTATATACTAATTCTATTTTATTTACCAAATTAGCTTGCTATGTTTTTTAGAACTGAATACTACTCTCACACTACCTTGATATAAAAAGGTCCTGCCATCCTTTACCAAGAAGCTTGCATAAACTGCATTGTTAGAAATCATTTAGTTGTCAAAAGTTTATATTTTATTACCTTTTATTTTTTAATGTTAGAGGGTGTTGCTTAAATGTTTGAATTTGTTAACCCCTTTTTTATAAATTAAAACCAATATTATTTTACCTTTTTTATAGGGATTACCACCCCCAGAACCAAAAAATTCTAACTTTCAACATGAAGTAGAGGGTGATGCTGATGTGAAACCTTGCATGGAAGGCCCACGGTACCCTCCTTGTATAGAACTTGGCCAGTATGAGATGCAGACTTGGTATTCATCTCCTTATCCCCAGGAATATGCCAGGTGGGTTTACTCATTAAGTGAAATTCAATTAAATGATCATTGCTATTAAGGAGATCTAAATGGCTAATTTTAATTCAGGTGCATTTGATATTGAAAAGGAATGCAATAGTTGTTTTTTTTCCTTATGCAACTAGTCCAACTTAAAAATAACAGAGGTCACTAATGACAGATTATCTGTGTTTTTAAAAAAGAATTCACCTGTCTTCTCACTTCTGAAAAGACAACTCTGTCAGTTAGGAATATTGTTGAATGCTCAGATCCTGGTTAAACAAAATTTGATTTTGTAAAAGTAATTTTGGATTTCACTGTACAACTAATTTTGTATTTGTAACTAGAGACATTTATCCAATTATATTGAGTTTGTATTTTTATCTATTTAGTTTTAACAAATTTTTTTACAGCCTTCCAAAATTGTATATATGTGAATATTGCCTAAAGTATATGAAAAGTCGTAATGGTCTGCACCGGCATATTGTAAGTAATTTAAGTTTCTTTAATATTAAATCATTTTGATAATTTTAGTTCTTTTAAAAATTCTTTATATTGACTGCAAAAATGTAATGGCAACAATGATTAGTTCTATTAGTGAATTTGGGTAACAATTTTAGTTTAAAATTTTTACTGTTACTTAAATTTATTTTATTTTTAGGAGAAATGTGAATTACGACATCCTCCAGCAGATGAAATCTATCGCTGTGGTGAATTATCCGTGTTTGAAGTTGATGGTCAAACCAGCAAACTTTACTGCCAAAATCTTTGCCTTTTAGCTAAGCTATTCTTAGACCACAAAACCCTGTACTATGATGTCGAACCATTTCTTTTCTACGTCCTTACACTTAATGATGAGTATGGCTCCCATATAGTGGGCTATTTCTCTAAGGTAAGTTATGCAACAAAAAATTATAATTTGTAAAATGTGTAAATAATATTTGAGTGTGATATTTTGATTTTTTAAAATTTCTGCAAGTTAAATTTCCAAAATTCACAAGATTTTAATATTCTTTTATAACAGGAAAAACATTGCCAGCAGAAATACAATGTATCGTGCATCATGACAATGCCGCAGTACATGCGTAAAGGATATGGCAGGTTGCTAATTGACTTTAGTGAGTATAAATCTTGAGGCATTTGTTGAAATTAACATTAGCCACCAATCGAAAAGTGAGAAAATATTTTTAATAACTGTTTAAATCTCAATGTATATTGAGTTAAGGAACATTTAGTCAGTACACATGTATTTTGTTGGAGTCATACATCCAAATAAATAACAGGAGAAAGAATAGGCAGACTGGCAGAATAATAGGTAACGGTGAAATGTCATTCATTCTTGAGTGCACTTATTCATGCTCAGGTGCATTGGGGAATAGCCATCACATGAATGGACAGGGTTTCAACTTTTCAGGTTTATTCTGGATTTGTGGTACAAAATATTTTTCCGCTCCGGTTTCGTGACTTTTTATTTTTCTTGCTTGGGGATTCGCCAGATAAGTTAATTAAATACAAATTCTGGGCTTATAAGAAAAGAAAAAGTATTAAAGCTATTTAGTGAATGTGGGTTCGCTATGAATAGAACAGTGCTTGTTTGCAAACATCTAGGTTTTTTTGTGTTCGCACATCGTTCTGTGCATATCCAAAATATATTGGAAAAACTTTTTGTCAACTCTTGGATGGCCTCAAAATTTTCTGTTTTATGCCACAGTTTTTGATTATGTCAAATCTGTGCTTTCCAGTGACCCTCTTACTATTAAGAGTGAATATAAACATTGGGAATTTTTCATCTTCTTACTTTAAGTAAAAGTTTTACTGTTCAGCGCACTATAAAAGTCTTAACTACTTGAACTTTAGCAAGTATAAATGATTGAAACTAAAAGAAAAAATGATCATCATTGGCATCTAAATTCTTTTGGGAAAACAATTATTTGTCAGTTAATTTCTCAGTGTGATGTTTGTTTATATTTTAAAATTAGATTAGGCCTATCTAGAGCTACTTTAAAAGTAATATAGGTTTATTAATATGGCAATTAAGGACTTAGCTTTTACAATCATAAAAACAGAAGAATTTACACAACTACTTCTATTAAAATGTTAATATAAGTAATATTAGTAGTTATCTTAGTACAGGGCTGTCCAAAGTCTGGCTCGCGAAGCTATTTTAACTGGCCGGCTGCCTCATCTTAAATATCTAATTTTATAGACGTATCATATTTGTAACGACGTTATCTTTATTTTAAATAGTTGAAATTTTGTACTGTTTGAGTGGCGAAAACGATAGCATTTTATTTTTAACTAATTACTAGACCTCCAGTCTTAAAGACCAAACATGAAAAACAAATTTAGTTGCTTCTGTTTGTTCTGCTATTAAAGATGTTAAATTACTAAGAAAGCAATCTCTGTATTTATTACTGATGGTGTCCAGTGAGCTCAGTTAACTACCAAAACTTGTCTGTCACAAAAATTTTAAACTTCGCTGTATCATTCAACAAGTTTTTTGTGAAAAACACCTTAGATGTGATTGTGTCCTTGAGCCAGTGGTAAAAGCTATAAACTATATTTGCTCTAAAGCCCAGCTTCACAGCCAGTTTCAGCAGTTTCTTCTTGACATCAACAGAGAATACAATGATGTTGTGTAACACAATGATGTTAGACGGCTCAGTCCGGGAACAACACTTCAACGCTTCTACAAACTTAAAAAGAAAGTGGGCATTTCATAGAAAAATGATTATCTAATTACAGAACTATTTAATCCTTCTTAGCTGACAGATTTTGCATTTTTAGTTGATGTGACAAGACATCTGAATGTTCTTAACACAAATCTTCAAGGGCACAATGCAGTGGTAAGCCAATACCGTATATATTTGTTCTACATTCGACTTTTTTTGGACAAAATCTGGAGGAAAATGTTGAGTCATAGTTGATTTCTGGATGTTCAATGAATATCGGTGTTGTTATTGTAGATCATCTACCAGAAGCTATAAAATATTATTAAACATCTGCACTTAACTTATTTTTTGGACAGGCAACCTCACCCCAGTATACCCACACACGCCTTACTACGGCTGGCTGAATTAGTTCTAACCCTGAACTCGTTTGAGTTTAATGGCCAGTTCTTTGACCAAATCAGTGGGGTCGCTATGGGGACAAAAATGGGACCAAGCTATGCTTGTTTGTTTATGGGCCACTTTGAACACAGAGTGGAACAGGAATACACTTGTCGCCTCCCTGAATTCTACAAGAGGTACATAGATGACGGTATCGAGGTGACTAATATGGAGAGAAGTGAACTGGACACTTCTATTAACTTTGTTGACTCTTTCCACCCATCCATTATGTTCACCTACCAAATTTCTGAACTCTCTGTCAATTTCCTGAACATCACTGTAACTCTCCAGAAAAACTGCTTCCTTACTTCGGCCTACTTCAAACCCACAGACAGCCACTGTTAACTTCTCTACCCTTCTTCTCATCCCAAAACTTGTAAGGACTCCATTCCCTTTTCTCAACTTCTTCGACTCCGTAGACTGTGTCAATCTCAGGAGGACTTTTGGGAAAAGGCTTTGGAAATGGTGGAGATTTTTAGACAAAGGTCATATCCTGAAGCCACACTTCAATATGCGCTTCAGCGAGTCAAAAACTTCACTCGTGCCGACGCCTTTTTACCACGCACCCGTGATACCAACCAAAGGAGCAAGCTGGTTCTTACTTACCATCCACACAACATCAAAGCCAAAGAAATATTCCTGAAGAACCGAGCCATCCTCCTTGTGGACCCTGAGACGAACAACATATTCTCCACCCCACCCCTCATTGTATTTAGGAGGGACAGAAACCTACGTGATCTTCTGGTTCGCACTCGCCTCCCCACATCACCCAACCATTTGGGTACTTTACCATGTGGCCGACTTCTGTGTAAGACATGTCCTTTTGTTGTGCAAGCCGAACAGATAAACTTCCCTAAGGGGGTATTTAAGATTAAGGATGGCTTCACTTGCGCTAGCCGCAATGTTGTCTACACCAGTGTGTGTAAGCGCTGTCCTTTGAAATACATAGGGGAGACGGGGCGATCTTTGTCGTGCCGAATGTCTGAACACATTAGGGCGATTACACAAGACAAACAGTGTCCCGTCTTCCGTCACTTCAATGGATGCGACCATATGGGTGTCAAGGACCTGGTAGTCACAGCTATTGTCTCGTGCACAAACACACCCGCGCGGGTCAAGCTTAAAAGCAGCTTAATAGAAAATCACGGTACACTCGCCCCACATGGGATGAATGCGGTGTTCCCTTTGACCACCTAGGCGTTTGCCCCGCCCACTTTCTGCTTTCCTATATAAATTCGCTCTGTCATCTCTCAGTTTCACTTTCTTGGATTCTTTGGATTTCACCGCAGCTAAGTTTCTTAATTTTATTTTTTAGTTTTATATTTGTTTTATTTGTGTATTGTATGTTCGTTGAAAAAGGCTCTTTGCCGAAACGTTCGCTGTTTTGTTACGTCCGATCAGGCTAACCCTTACCTTGTTTACATCTTTTCCATTTCATTTTTTAACTAATTTATTTATTTTAATTATTTTTGTGAATGTTTTTATAAATTGTTTCACATATTTTGTTTTCAACAATGAATTTTAATGTACGCGCTTTCAGTACTGTTTACCAAAGAAATAAAAAAATACCTTTAACTCTTGGGGTTGGCTTACGAGCGGGTTACACACTTTCTATACTATTCTCTAACAAAAAGAGGGGGGGTCGGCTTATGAATGAACGGGCTGTAGAACGAATACATATGGTATATTTGCATATGAACGAACGCCTTTGTGAACTAGCTGCAACTTTTTCAAAGGCAACTGTCTCAAATGCAGCCTTATACCACACATTTCCCCTCTCTATAGAAATCATGACATGTTTTACAAAAAGAAGCTTCATTGAGCAAATATAGAAGTATGTTGTTGATGTCTAATCCATAAATGATGAATTTCAAAGGCTCTCTAAGGACTTTGTAACTTTTAAAAATGAATTCATGTTTTTTTTTTAACCTTTCTCTGTTGACCCTGATGATGCTCCAGGCCATGTGCAACTGGAACTAATTAAGTAGCAGAGTGTTGATGAATGTCGCAAAGACAACAGCTTTCTTGCACTGACGTTGGCAGTCAGCTGGTTAAAAAGAGATTCTTACATTTTCTAACAAAATGCTTAGCTTGTTTGGCTCGACATACTTGTGTGAGCAGACATTTTCAGTTATAGTTATGTTATGAATTTTAACATGAATGTCTGAGGACGAGAATAAGTGACTCTCACATACGTAGGTTTAAGTATCAAAACCTTTGGCATTGATTGTACATAACCTCAACTATTTACTTTTTTTGGCATTGATTGTACATAACCTCAACTATTTACTGCTTTCAAGATTTCAGTTTCACCCTTCACATTAAAATTTTGATATGAAAACTTGTAAATCTATGTCATTTTTAAATATTATTTAAATCCAGACCTGTGAATATCTTTACTTCAAAGAAAATAGCCCATCATGCAAATTATTTGGATGCCAGTCTTAGTAATTCTAATTCTAGCCAAACTGAATTATAAATATACATTAAGCCTCTGTACAGTTAATAGCCTACTTTGCTAAATATAAATGAGCCTAACAAAATGATTTCTAATAAATAAATAAAGCTCATAATAATTATAATTTATTTTAATATAATATTATTAAATATAAGTTATTTTAGGACAGTCCATATAATACTCTAACAAGGCATGTGTCTGTTGTATTTTATATGTATATATATATTTTTAAAAATAATTTTTTTTACTTTCTCAAAATGCTTTTTGTAAATGTGAAAGAAAATATAACCGAAATGGGGAAAAGTGCTAAAAACAAGTGACAATGAATTTCAGTGGTATGACAGCAGCACTTAGTTAAAAGTGTCAAGGTTAGAAAAAATGTTAAATGGAGTTTCAGGTTTCAATAAATTTTGGAAGGGATTTAAGAATTCACAGCTTTTAGTGAGTGGCACCCCTGAGCCAACCAGTGTTTTGGCTTGAATTATTTGGCTATTAAATTGGCCTACCTTTCTTAAAGAAAGGGCTGATTAAACCACAATAAACACCACAGAATTATTAATGAGAGCTGCTATGAAAGTTAGTAGGTTAAATGAAGGTTGCATGGCCTGTTTAAGGGTAACTCAGTACCTCTTTTTGATTTAAAACATATTTTGAAAACCTTTGGATCACTCATATTTTTTTTTCTGAACTAGAGAAGTTGGTTTAAATTTGCTCTTTTTGTGTTTATGATATATTGTTAACGTTAAACCCTAATAACTTTTGTAACCATTTTGTTGTATTTAAATTTTTATAAATATACAGTAAAGAACCCATTTTCTCAGGGAATAGGCAAACAGTATGAGTCTTGAACAGTTCACATCGTGTATGGCTCAAGTAAATCTTAATTTAAAATGGTTATTAGTTGTCAATTTTGAGTTCTTATAATTGATTTAGTCTAATTTTTTGCTAAGGGATCTAAAATTTAGATTCTCTTTATGATCAAACATGCAATTAACTGTGTGATTAAACTAGAAGTTTATTTATCTTTTTCTTTCTAGGCTATCTGTTGACAAGAAGAGAAGAGTGCTTTGGATCTCCGGAAAAGCCTTTATCTGCACTTGGTGCTGTCAGTTATAAAGCATACTGGCGAAGTGTACTTTTGGAACATTTGAATGGGTTCAAGGAAAAAACAATCACAATTAAAAGTAAAGATGCATTCAAGTCAAACATTTATTAATTTGCAAATAATTAAATTTTTAAGTGTATTAACTGGGTTAAAGCGCGATAATGAGCGCCTTGCCTCTATTACCAAAGCGGGATAAAGTACGCCTAGATAGAACTCTCTTTGGAAATAAAATTACAGAAAATAAAAACTCTTCAGTGCGTGACAAAAGATGTATTCAGCAATGGCGGCCATTCCCCTCCCTAGCGTTATCGATCGATTCGCAAAGTTTTTTAGTAGTTTTTACAGGTTGTTTTTTTTTAGATTTGATTTTGCTATACTTTATTACTAAAATCATATTACCAAAGTGCAGGTAAAAATAGTTTTAAACTCAAGACTGTCTTTCGTATACTTATAATAACCATTCTTATCCTAAAAGATGAAGTTAGTATGACAATAATATAAATACATTTTCAGCGATTTTTTAAATTTCATAACCAGTTGATCGCATTTGGGAAATTCTTATGGGACTGAGGCGGAAGTTTTCAGAAAACCTTATGGCACATTAAGAGTTAAACATATTCAAATAATGAGCATAATTTATAATCATTATAATTACTTTGGTCACAGGGATCAGCGAGAAAACTGGGCTGTGTCCCTTGGACATCTTGCAAACTTTAAAAGAGCTTCATTTCTTGAAAAATTGTGGGGATAAGTAAGTAGCCTGTAACAATCTAATGTATAGTTAACATACATTTTTTTTCCTCTTTACCTTTAAAAATTGATTAATATTATTTTTTTTTAAAATGCTTCAATATCATAAATTTTCTAAAAATAAAAACTTAAGATGCATTTACCAATTAATAGGGGGCAGGTTTGCTCGTTTAATTTTATTTAATGCGTCGATATTGACCCCTTTACCATGCAAAATGCACAGTTAAATGACAAATAAGGCTTATCAATCAGACATCTTGTAATTAGCTATCTTGTATATTTATTTAAGGATTCTGATAGCGGTTGATCATCATGTTGTCCAGGCACACATAGACAAACTTAAGTTAAAGCCACATCTTAGATTAGATGAAGACAGCCTTCACTGGACACCTATGGTGAGCAAATCCTTCCTCAGTGATGAAGAGGAGGAAGCAGACAGAAAGGTGAGTTCTCTTTTTATGAGGAGTGCATCATTTATAAGGCATGCCTAATTTGCAAATGAATGAAAATGCTTTTTAGAATGTTTCATCCCATTCAGTTTTGAGAATGTTGAAATGCGCTGTGTTTTTTGTTGTCATTTGTGTTTATACACAATCTGTAAAGCTATAACTTTAATTTATCATTTTAAAAAGTTATTGAAAATTTAAATGAATTTTTTAAAAGTTTTGACACATAACACCTATGTGAACAGTTTATGGCAACACTAAAGTGTGTATCTAATATTTTTCAAAAAACATTATTCATTTCAACAAGAGCTTCATTCATTCTTTCACAGATTGGCTAGGTAGTTTTATTTGGTTTTTACATCAGTTAATAGTATTTTTGTCAAATATGGAAATTTGATAGGATAGTCGTATTTAGTTGGTTGATTGTACTGGTTCTAGTAACAGATTCCAGCTATAATTTAAAGCCAGAAAACTATTAACCATTGTGACAGGAGTTATTTAGCTTATAGTTTATAATTTATTTATCACCAATCTGGTAGGATAATTAAGCCATGGTTAAAGTTTAAGGAATCAGATTTGATTGGATTTAAAAGGTAATTTTCAAGAGTTCATGCTTTTTATGATATGTGGAACTTATAACAAATAATAATAGACAGTAGATAATGTATAAGTCTTATGCCAATTTCATTGGTATCTTAACTTTATAATCATTGAAAGAAATTGTTTTACAATATGCCTGTGCTGTATGCTGAATCAAAAAGATAATTTTTTATGCATAGGCAGATATTTAAATGAAATAAAAATATTTCTTTCTAAAGGAATTTTACCAAAAAATGAAAATAGAAGGATGGGGGATTGGGATATTTGTCTGATTAGAGATTAATTGGGATATGAGTAGAGATCATCTGGAAGCTTGGAGGAGGTAGAATAAAATGGTAGAAAAAGAGAGGAGGTAATGGAGTTGTGATGCCAAAATAGGGCTCTAGAGTATGACAGATGATCATTAGAAAGAAGAGTTAAATAGAGTATGAAAATATTTATAATATGTAGTTAAAGGAAAACTTTCTTACAAACTGAGATTGCCAAACTAAAATTAACATTCTAAAATCTTTTTCTTTTGTAACCAAAATAAAGAAATACAACCAAAAAAAAAGTTTCTAGAATTTTATAAAGTAAAATAGGCTTTCAAAGTTTATTCTATACTTTTTGCATTAGTTTCAAAAATAATTTTATAGATGCAGCTACTTTTGTAACATCTATAAGATTTTTCAATTTGAAATTGTATTGTAAATGTTTAATCTATGAAAACCTTAGAAATATTTGATTCTATTTTGAAAAAAAAATTGTGCTATAGAGTGCACTTCCTGTTATACATGTTATAAATGTATTTGTTTTCTTTTTTTAGCATCTTCCTTTCACCACAAAATTCATATTATTTTTGTAAAAATATTTTAAAATCAGCTTTGTATGTTGATATAGTATAGTTACTTTATGTGCCATATTTTTATGAAACCATTATTTGCTGTACTACCCTATATGTAGTTGAGTGAAATGAGAGACGGTGTAGAAAGTATAGTGAAAGAACGTAAGCAAATATCAGAAGAACTGAAGAAGTCACCATTGAAAGATGATGTCAAGATAGCATCCAAATGTAACCCCAGTACACCAGAGGAAGATCAAACAGATAAGGTATTTAATAATTACATTGTCAGCTAAAATTGTAAGCAAATATTCAAAGAATTCCACATTCATGTTAGAACTGGGAATTATTATAAGTTCAGTCGTTTTTAACATTAAATTTTTAAAATTTTGAAAGGATCTCATAAATAACTTTCATATTATCAGAAAATAATCTTTATCAAATCATTTATTGTTTTCTCCTCACGCATTCATAATATGTGATGGAGATCCTGTTGCTCTAGAGTTGATAAATTAATGATTTATAGTTATATTGAGCTCTGCGAGATCAACATAATAAATTCTTTCTTTGTTTTCTTGCTCTGTTGTTTACATGCTGGCTTTACATGTATGCTGTAACTGCACAAAAAATATATAAATTTGATTATTAAAAACCAAAATTGCCATTATTACAAATTTAATTTTGTATTAAGTTGTGTGTGTTTACAAAAAAAGCACATGTTTCTTTTGTAGATTTTTAAAATGAAAATTTTATTTATTTATTTATTTTTGACATGAAAATAACCACCTTTAAGACTTCAAAAGCACAATGTAAAATTTTGAGGGTTTATAATGTATGAAAAAAAATGTTACTTAAAAAAAAAACAAATTTTGACTGCTTGCTGAGTAAAATTGATAGCGTAACTTTTATCCTCTCTCTCTTACTGCATTTTTCCCTTAAAATTGTCATAGTAATTAACAAAAATGTTTCAACTGTTTCTTTAAATGATAAGAAGGAAGTTGCAGTTTTGCCTGAGATTAATCAGATCTCAAGTAATACTTGGAAATCACCCTTATGGTTTTTGTTTGAGGGTGGTTAATACTGTGGAGTTAAATACTTTCAGCTATTTTCTAATACTCTTTAACATATTAAAATGTTAATTAAATGTAGGTCAGGCTTTTTTTAGCCGTTTCACTTGATTATCTTATCAGTTTTTTTTTCCTCTTAAAAATTACAAAATTTTAAATAGCCTGTTAAGTGTTAAAGAATATAAAAAAACTAAGTCTGTATTGCAAGTTCCACTATTTTGCAATTATTAATCTTTTTATATGCTTTGAGTTATCCATATTTATCCATATATATTTGTTTTCATTGCATGCATTTCTGGGCAGTCCACCTAATTGTGATGTGAAACATCTCTGTCTATAAATTAAATTTTTAAAAAGATTGAGTATTTATAAAACTTATTGCTTCCTTCTTTTTTTTTTTTTTTTGGGGGGGGGGGGGATAAATTTGTTTAAATTAAAATAATTACGTTTTTGAAACATTTATTTGTTGTACTCTAGACTCATAAAAATGTTTAACTGTTTTAACTATGCTTATGGGAATAGCTCATGCTTATAGCTTTACAAAAAAATATTTTTTTGTTAAAATTCAGGCATTTAAAATTAACTTTTATGCATCCTAATGTGTCATTTTTAAGGATGCTGTTAATATGGGGCCATCCATATATTACGCATGGATGCATACGGGGGGGGGGGATTGTCAACTGCATATGTACGTATGCACAACAAATTTCCTGAAAATCTGTAAATGTTTGGGGTGCAACAGACGGGAGGTGGGTACAAAAACTACAATAATATTCACTTAATTGCGTAGGTAATATATGGATGGTCCCTATCTTTAATTTTAAAGTGAAACTGAGATATATTTAAATTAATTAATGAATTCAGATTATAAAATTAATAAATTAAATACTAACAAAATTAATATAAAAAAGTACCAGCTTTCAAATATTTTATTTTTGCATAAAGAAATAATTATACAATTTTAACCTTTATTCCATTAGAGACATATTTTAAAAAAAACATAGTAAATTAATATATTTCCTGTATTAAATTTAGTTTGCCATGTTTTTACATTTTTTCTACCAAGTCTGAAATCCTTAATAAATGCTTTTAAAGTTTTATTAAATAGCTGTATATGTTCAATAACCCTCAACTGTACATATATA
The DNA here is from genome assembly GCA_002072015.1 of Radix auricularia. Lineage (NCBI taxonomy): Eukaryota > Metazoa > Mollusca > Gastropoda > Lymnaeidae > Radix > Radix auricularia. The sequence continues at coordinate 87,248 of MUZC01004574.1, read as the reverse complement.
TTTATGTGTATGATCTTAGCAAATGTCAATCATAGTTAAAAACTGAAGTAACTTTTGTACAGTTTCTCACTAAAAGAGTTATTTTACATTTAAAAACTCTTGCACTTGTGTGACAGAACCTTGATATTCTTAAATGAAAAATTAGTTATAAATCGCTATAATTATATGTTAGACAAATGTTGGAGATAATAACTTTCTTATCTCACTTCTAATATAATTTTCCCGCCAATGAAAATTCTTTCTTTAAAAATTATTTTTGTAACTTACATTACTTTTTTTTTATAGTGGCCGAGGCGATTCGGTAGAAAGAGATTTCCTAGCATGACTTGGGGAGATCCTGCTGTTAAAAGACTATGCAGGGGTGAAATAAGCACTGAAGGTAATACTATGTTAATAAAGAAATACTACTAATTAACTTGGTATTTTCAAGATTCTTTTTAGTAATTTCACTCTGAATTTTATTGTGTATTAAAGTAATTTTTATCAAGTTTAGAAACAACAACTTGATGCATTTAAATTGTAATAAAGGAAATTTAGAATTTATTTTTTTTAAAATTAAAAAACCGCTTTTTTGACATAAATAAAATAGACAAAAGATAGTGTACTAAAGCACATCCTTATTTATCTGGTAATATTATAGGGCCCAATGTGTAGATAAATAAAATGAATATTTATATGATTAGCCAAAGTTGAAGTCAATTACAATTTCTGAGAAAATCAAAGGGGAAAACAGATGAAAATACAGTGGAACCTGGTTTCGTCGAGGCATGGAGTGTTGCCAAATAGTGAAGAGAAAACCGGTGTACCTAACTTAAATTCTTCAGTGTTAACATATAACGAGCTCATTTTTGGTGTAGTCCAAGTCAAAAAGCAATCAAATCTTTTAACAAGTTTATTTTTTTTAATTAAAAAAGTTGTAAATGGTTATCCAGTCCTGGACCATTTAACTTCCATTCATCCGTATTAACATATTACCGGAGGTTTTTTTAAATAGTTTTTTGCGTGTCAACACAGTCAAATGGTAACACTTTGATGCCAACTTCCTTTTCACAACACACCCTTTTAGTACCAGATATTATTTTGCTAATTTTTCCCAGACACTATTTTCAAATGAACCAAAACGGCCCTTGTCAAATCATCCCCGGTCAAAACGGAAGCTGTCAAAACGACCTCAGACAAATTGTTTCTTTTTTTTTTTTTTTGAAATTATTTTTTTATTTTTGTTTTTTAAATTATTATTATTTTTTTCTTCATTTTAGTTTATAGTTTATTTCCGCATCCCTAATTTTAACCTTTGTTCAACTTTTTCACCTTTTAAAAAAGTGGTCAAATTGTAAAATCATTTTTTATGACATTATGTTATTATTTCTTCTCAACAAACAATTGTGACTTGCTACCATATTGAGTAACTGTTTTGTCAGGGCTGTTTTGCCCGGGAACCATTAAAAGGATATTTACGATTCTAATAATAAATTATAGAAATTAAGTTGTATGAGAAAAAGCATCAAGATGAAGTCAATGACCAATAATAAACATTTATTACAGAATAAATAAGTTTGAAGCATTAAAAATATAAAAGCTTTCATTGGTTGTTCATAAAGTCTAAACAACATAGACGTGAAACAATGAAACAGATCTGCACACAAAATAATCAATTATTGGTTGATTAACATAGTTGAAAATGCAAAATGAAATTTGAGTATTTAACTAACAGTTAAACATTCTGTCAAAGACTGCTGTAAAAGGTCATATCCTCATTCTCGTGTGGCAAATAGACACGTTTGGGTCTAAGGGAAAAATTTGGCTGTTGAAAAAAGATGCGCTTATCTTAGAGGCCACAAGGAAAAATGTAGGCCACTCCAAAAAAGTCATGCCCAGTGGTAAAAGGGTTAAAAGAATAATTAAATTTAAATAAGCCAGTGGTTTGGTGAATGAAAAATAATGAGGCATTAAAATAAATTTACATATCAAACATATTTATATATCACTCACTGTTTATTCCTTAGTTTGGCTCATGTTTTTTTTTTTAATTTGTGGAGTCGACAGGCACACAAAGGGGTGACACAGGGCAAAAAAGAGTGTTGCTAATTTTATTGCTCTATATGATTTAGGTATTTAAGAACTTAGGGATAATACCTTGACACCGCTCATGGACGTTATATAGAGCTTCAAAAAGAAATAGTCTTTATAACCGAAATTTAAAAATAATACAGACGAGTTGACCATCAGTAATAAAATAACATTTTTTCATCAACACTCCTGAGATCAGGGGTTGGGAATTTTTTTGTATGAGAAAGCCATTAACTACACATATTTTTAAAATTAATTTTGTTGGAGCCATACATTATGTTTAAAACTAAAAATTCAAGTAAATGTGTGTGATTTCAACACTCAAAGTACAATAATTATGTCTCAGAATTTTTTATAATGATATTGTTATGCTTTTTTTTTATATGCAATTAATATGTAGATCAAAGGAGTCTGAATAAACGTTTTTTTTTTATAATCAAACATTTGTCTGAGAGCCATGCAGCCTTCAATAGAGCCAGATCTGGCTTGCGAGCCATGGTTCCCAGACCCATGCCTTAGATTCAAATGTGATTTTTAAAAAAAATTATTTTGATTTTGCTGAGTTTATGAACATCACTCGAGAGTTAAACATAATCAATAGACGACGCTGGGCGCTGTTATGTCACCATTCTTGTGATAGCTCTCTTGTCCCGCAATGCTGTAAGCTACAGACGTTCACTGAAATTAGGCCCTCTTTTGTACTCGAGATCCAGGGTTTGGGAATGTAAAAGAATCAAAATTACCAATGAAAAAGTGCTAACACAAAAGAGAGAATTTGGCGTTTCATTTACTTTCATCAACTTTATTGGGTTGGTAAAGTAGCCGAAATTGAGATAACTGGGTTCAATTCTATAGTTATTACTTGGTACATAATTGAAAAAGTATGAATTTTCAATGCATTCAAAAACTTGAAATGCATATATTTAGTTATGTTTATAGAAAATGTGCTTAAAAGAGATTCTATATGCTAGCATTATTCTGAAAGTATAGTTAGTGAAAATAAACTACATTAATGCTTTTAAAAAAATATAGTTTTATTATTTTTCTTTCTTCTTTTAAAGTTAATATTTTAATAGATATGAATGTTCCATTAAATTTAGGCAGATTTCAAGATTTTCAAATACTGTTTTGTAGTAGTGCACTTTCAGAAGTTGCTTGCGTTATGATTTTCCCTTTCATTTCTTTGAAATTTGCTTTCCCTTTTGTAATATAGATTTTTTATGATTCTTTTGACAGCTGAATCTAGTAAATGTCCATTTGATTTTGAAGCAGACGAAGATTTAAAGATGTTACCGCCACCAAAGCTTTTGAGGCCACTTCGTATTGAACGGTCTCCAGCAAGGGCATCTATTAATTCCTCTCCTCTAAGTCCAATAAGTCCCTCACCATTTAGACCTAGTTTTGACTCTCCTGTCAAGACACCAGACAAAAAATCTCCTAAGAAGGTTTACACTGAGGAATCAGAATTTATTACCATAAATGGCAGGGGACGCAAGAAGATAAAACAGAAACGTAGGCCAGGAAGGCCACCTAAAAATACATCACAAGAACGCTCTGTCTCTCCAAAAATAAGCAAGAAAAAATTTGTTAGAAAGCCAGGACGACCACCTAGTAAGGAAATGAAAAAAGAGCAGCCAACAAGAAAACTAGGCAGGCCATTTAAGCGTAAACCTGGTCGACCACCTAAAAGGCAAGACACAGAAGATGATCAAAGTTCTAATGATAGAACTGAACTGGATCAGGAAGGAAAATCCAATAAAAAAATGCCAGGCCGGAAACCTGGTCGTCCCCGAAAGGTACTGATATAATTCTTTAAAATATTATAGCAAGGGTTTTTTTCCCCTCTCAAAATTCAAAGCCTTATATTTCAGGCATGTTGATTGTTAAATAATGTTTACATTTGTATTTTAAAAAAGAAATATCTGGGATTTTTATAACAGACTTAACAATATAAACTCCCTTATTAAAGCCTTTAGCTTATTCAATAAAATGTTTACATGAATTTTACACATTTTATTAACAAGCACTTTACTTTTATTCCCAATTGAACATATTAAATTTACATTTTCAGAAACCTTTTTCTCTAACTCAAAAAAGTTTTTGTGTCATAAAAAATGTATTTTTGCTTCTTTATTTTTAGACTACCTTGGACAATTCTATTAAAGATGAGGGTGAAGAAAGTAGCGGGAGTCATAATGAAGACCTAAACCAAGAAAATTCCTCAACAGAAAAGAAGGAGCCTGAAACATCACGAGTAGAATCAGACAATGACTTTTTACCAACACAGAGGGCAGCTAGTTCTAGCCCTGTTCCCAAAAAGTCCAAAGTTATTGAGGAGTACATTGACTCTTCCTCCACTAGTGACAGCAGTGGCTCATCCAATTCTGATTCCTCAGATTCTGATGATGATGATGATGACGATGATGATGATGATGATAATGATGGTGATAATGATGACTCAGATGAAGAAGCCACAACAAAAGTCAAGCCTATTGTGGAGGCTGTAAAAAATGCAGATAATAATAATTCCATTACAGAACTAAACACTAAAGTCAGACGATTGTCTGCTTCATCCTCTGATGAAGATAGTGATGAAATTCCAAGAAAAAGTGCCATAACAAACAATAAGAAACAAGCAGAAAAATCCCCATTGAAGGAAAGTGACCATGAAAACTTAAAGGTATCAAACAATTTAAACAGAAACAGTCAGTTTTCTGATTCTGAAAGTGACAGTGATGAGCCAAGTACAACAAAATGTATTGGTGTAGAAAATGAAGACAAAACTTGTGACAAAGCTGAAAACAGAATTGATGCATCACTTGATGTCAGAGAAGAGGATGAGGAGACTAAAGCAGCCAGTCAGAACCTGGCAGTTATTGTTAAAGATTTGGAAGAAGCTGACAAAGATAAGAAGCCAGACAGTTCAGATGTTGAAGGTCAACCCAGTGTTCAGTCAGATGCTGGCCAGGATTCTTCCTCTTTTGGAAGTATTGATGAGCTGACAGATGCCTTGAGTGACACAGCTTCACCAAGTGATCCTCAAATTCCATCCTCACCACCACCCGCCCCAGCCCCTGTCATGGTAAACAGTGATGATGAAATGCCATCACCCACAGGCAGTATGGGCAGGGCACCTACTCCTCCAACTTATCATTTAAATCAACAAGCAACTGATGGCCAAATGGGAAGGAAATCTGCTGATCCATTATTGTCGTCCCCTCCACATCACCAACAATTGCATCAGCAAAGTCAGCCTCTCCAACAACATTTAATGTCACCAGCCAACCAGACAAAGCAAAGCATGACAGGTCTCATCCCAGCCTCACCTATTTTAATATCTGCTTCACCAGAAGTGAAGCATCCTCCACGAACACCACAACAAATACACACACCGTCATCTCATGAAGATCCCTATCAAAGTCTTGGAAGTGTACAAGGGGGATCACTTTCTTCTCCTGCACAGCTAACCTCCCCTGTCCAGCATCCCTCACCTGCACAACTAACTTCACCTCAACAGATGGCTTCTCCGGTACATCTGACATCACCTTCACATTTGTCCTCGCCTGCCATGAACAATACCATGATGGGACATCAAGAGAAACATCTCGCCCAAATGGACACATCTCCTGGTATTCCACAACAAAAGACTCATACCAATTTAGCTATTAATGTGCAATCTCGGACAACTAAAGGATCTTCCTCACGCTCTCAGCAAAGATCAAGATCACATTCATCTGCTCAAAGTCGCGTACCACAGGGTTTTCATCCCACATCATCTACTGGGCCTCCTCCTCTATCTAGTATTCAACCTATGCAGCAGCAACAAAACTTTGACTTAAATGTCTCCCAGCTTGGCCTTGGTTCCCCAGCTTCATTAAATAGTGGAGACTTAGGATCTGATAATCCTCAGCACATATCCCTAAGCAATTTGAACTATGATTGTGCTCAGAACATGCAATATTGCAATAATGGGCAGAGCAGAAATAGTTTTATGGACACTGTAAATATGGGTAGCTTGCAGGCAATACATGCCCATTCGACTGGTACTACAGGAGGCTATATGAATCAATCTGTGGCTACCACCAGTATGAGCTATCATCATCATGGCTCTCCCATTTCAACATATAGCCCCTCTTTGATTCCTCTCTCACAACAACAACTACAAAGGCAGCAGCAACACAGACAACAAAGTACACAACAATCTCTTCAGCAGCAACAACAAAATTCTCCACGAATATTGCAAAACTCTCCACTTCCCATGGTTGTTCAGCAGGCCTTACTTCAAGGGGGGAGTGTTTACCAGACCACAAGTCAACAACCCAACAACTGTGACCTCATCAAATTACAGCAGTTAACTAATCGAATTCAGGATATGCCTGGAGACAACTTGCAGATGACCCCACCCCAACAAAATATGACTCCCCCACCATCAGCAATTAATATGACCCCACCACCTACTGTGATGATGCGGTCAATGACCACACCACCAATATCTGGGCCAATCCCACACTCAGCCCTCATGGGCCAGCCTGCTGCTCCCCCATACAAAAGACAACGTTCGTCTTCATCAACATCTCGGAAAACCACAAGTGTTCCAGCCAGTAGTCCAAATGTTACTATAAATCCAAACATGAGCCTTTCTCCTAATGTGACCATCCAGCCTGGTGGTGGTATGTTGCCTCGTTACATTAACTACAGAATGCCGCAGGGAATGATTAATCCTAATTATATTACAGCTAATCCTCACAGTTTCCTGCAGCCTCAACAAATTCCCATGCAGATGCAGATGATGAACATGAATGTACATGCTGCTGGTCCTCAGGCTACTTTTCAGCAACAAGTGCAACCAGGTCAACAAGGAAACCCTACTACAGTCTATACACCTTATTACATCAATATGAATAATGTTATGAGAAGATAGAAATGTCTACAATTCTTAAAATCAACATCAACTTAAACAAGAATGTGATGGGAAGTAGACAAATATGTGTTTTGCTATTAAGAACAAATGATGCCAAAGTTTTTTTTAAAAATGTGTTAATCTTTCCACCATAAAAGTGTGTATTGGAGTATGTATCTTCTTTTTTTTTTTTCTTTTTTTTTTTTTTTATAAACTTGACTTAAGACAGAATCAGGAGCAGCATGTGTCGGAGGCGCACTTTATTGAAAATAGGGTGTGGGGTTACCTATTTCTTAAGAAAATGCTTTTTCATTGGGATGGAAATATTATTCGTGTGAGCAACCTTTTTATGCATAAGACTCTTGCTGATCAGGGACAAATTACATTGTTTTGTTAAAATGTTATCTTAAAGGAGGTCTGGTGTAAATGACTTTCCTAATGATGTGCAAAGATATTTTATGTACCATACATGCAATATTAACTTAAAATGAAGATTGAAAAAACAATTAAGGCAGGTTTGCTATATAAAAATGATGTCAAATGTGTACATGTCTTTCATAAGCCCATTTTCCTATCATATTAGTCACATTGGTGACTTAATCTATGCTTAATTTATCATTACAGAAGGAAAAAACCACATCTCATTAAAATCAATTTTTAATCATTTTGTCGCTCAGTAGTTAATGATTATGAATAAAAAATTGTATGTACATTGATGTCATGTCCATTTATTATTTGACCACAGCATAGATTAGTCTTCATTTAAATTTGTTAAAACCCTGTTCCTTACATGCTACAGACACACGAGATGTAAGTCTTGCCAAAATGTCTCGATTGTTTTTTTAAATTAACTTATTCACCTTTGGGATCTGCATCAAAAATTTTATATATAGCTATTCTATATTCTATCAATATTGAACAGCATGTCAACAAATCCTAAAGTATAATTATAATTAGTAAAGCTCCCAATGGTCCAAATAGGCTTATGTTCTTTAAATTTTAATATATTTCAAATGAATCTTATGCATTGTTCCTATTATTTGAAATGAAAATAACCTTGGCAATTATTAGTTTCTTGCAATGAAAAATATTTACCATTTGGTGACAAGTGAACAAGAAATTTCGCCATATAACCTGTGTTATGTTCAAACTGTGTATTCAATCATGGGATTCCTATTTTCTATGACCACTGCTACTCTCCATACCTACCAATAGTTCTAACCATTTGGTACACAAGAAAAGTTAATGGAATTACTATATTGTAAAAATGTATAAGTGTAATTTTTTTCAATTTTAATTTACCTCTGCTTGGGTAAAATTACATAAAAATAAAAGGCCACATGCATTTGACTGTTGTGTTGGCATATAAATTTGAAATAATAAATGAGGAAATGGAAACAAAAGTTATGCAACAAAGGCTTATGATTAATTTCTGTGTTGAAGGTATCTTATGTGTTAACATGTTTTTAATGCTCTAAACACAAAAAAAATAAGGTAATTGTTTTAGAAGGTAAATTTTTAAAATCATGAAATGAATCTGGTCTTTCTACAACACACTCTTTATACACTTAATCGTCTTGTCTAGATACTAGATACTGTGTCCAAAGTATTTATCATTAGCTGACTAATTGACTTGAGAAAATATTTAAAAGATATTTATTTATTTCCTGTATATGAATGTCACTGAACAACCTCCCACTTTTTATCTGTGACAAATAAACATTCCACACTACATGATACTTTAATACGATGGCATTTATCATTTCTATCTGTAAACTGTAAACAGAAATACAACTTGTTACTAAAAGAATTTTTTTTGTACGAATAATGAATTAAATTTATTAAAATTCAATAGTTATAATTGCTTAAAAGTTTGTCTGTAGCAGCTAATGTGGAAAAATATTCTTAACCATCAAATAGAGGACCCACTGAGTTTGCAGTTTGATAAATTTTAAATTATTTAACAATAAATCTTTCCTATATTGGTTGTTGGGGGATGCCTAATGGAAATCAGATACTTTCTACTGAAAGCTAAGCCAATTTTCTAATGATATTTTGAAGAACAAATATTAATTACATAAATGCTTAGACTGTCCTAAAACCCTATAAAATTATCTTTTAGCCAATAACACATAGCTGACTTTGTAAACTTAGGTCTTAAAATGCATGTCGATGTATTAACAATCACTTATACCTTAGAAAATACTACAATTATTATTGAAGGTAAGTATCTCTCCAAGGATTTGGGTCTTATGAAATAATTCATAAATTTATGTTATTTCTATAAAGTTAAATACTTCATTATATTTCTCTTGAGTAATATTCATCTTGTGAATTTAAAGGACATATTTTTTTCAAAAGTAAGTTTGTTAAAAAAATATGACAGTTGACTAAATTTCTTGTTTATTATTTTCATTCATTTCAAATAGTGTGCAATAAAGCTATAGATTTTTAGGTAAAGCCCCATGATCAAATTTTTTTAACAAAATGCAATTAAAAACATTTTTTTAAATTTTAAATTATGTTTAAAATAAAATCATATTCATTCCATTGCAACTGTTACTGTTAGTTTATTTAGTTATAAAATAATCATCTGCACAAAGGAGCATATGTAGTATTTAAATATGTTTTTTTAATTTTATTTTATTGATTGATGAACCATAAATCGGTAACTATTTAAAATACTATTTCACACTTAAGTTGCCATTGGTTACCAAAATGTGTTGCTGTGCCTTTGAGGAGCCACAGCTTCCATCAATGGTGTGCCTCAAAATATTGCACTATTAATTTTGTTAAGTGAGACGTGTTGCAGACCTGGTATAAATCTGTAATCCACTTTGTGTGAACTTAGTGCAGGAATCCCTCCACTTCAAAAGATTATTATATTGAACTTGAGATCATAGTTCATTAAGATTTATTTTATTCATTTACTCATTTTAAAAAATATTGGCATGCAGTGTATAATCAGAATTAGACCTATATGCCCTGAAAAAAACATGAACATAGAACCAAAGAGTTCTATGGAGTGCATCTTACAAGGCGTGAAATTTGATTAATTTTGTGGTGTAGGCCCAGGATTTTTAAGATAGTTTTTTTTTCAATAGATAAATTTCTGACTTTCATATTTACAAAATTACCCAAGATAACCAAAACCTAAGATTGTACTGAATATAAAATGATCTGTTTCCTTACAATCACAATACTGATCACTGATGTATAAGAACATTTTTCAAACTTAAAAATAAATGTCTTGCTTAATAATAGATTTTTATTTAAATTGCTTGGGAGGGGGGGCACACATCAATGGAATTGTTTTGTTTAAAAGGTTATTATTGAAAAATACTTTCGTAAGCCATAGAAATTAAAGATTAAGTATAAATGTTTAAAATCTTTCTTACACGTTTTGATTTTGAAATTTAAGGAAATGATCCCATTTATTTACATACCTTTAATACTTTAATGGGCATTTTAGATAGATTTAAAAAAATGGTGTTTTCTTCTATTTTAGTCCATTGATTTGCCACTCATGGTATAAAGTGAACTACTATGTACATTCAACACAAGCTAAGTTGAGATTTTTAAATTACTCTTTCGATTATTATATTTTACATTTTAAGTACATTTTACTGGAGAAAGCTATATATCAGCTTAATTATGAGTTATAGTGTTATTTATTTCACAACTGACAGTTTGTGGTCAAAGGTAATTGCAAACTTTTTTTTTTAAATGATCATCTTTGGTGTGATATTGTCATGTGTTTTCTCCAAAACATTGAAGCTGAATGAAAATAATTCCTAAAATATGAACACTTTTCTGTTTACCTGACAACAGTGTTGTAAAATTAACCATCATTTGTATTTGTTTAATAAAGTTGTAGCTATAATTCATTTGTATGTTTTACATTGTTTATCTATTAATGCAGAACTATATAATCAATTTTTCAGAAATATTTATCATGTACAGGTGATAAATATTGTTCTTAGGGAATTAGAAAATATGTTAAATTATTTTTAGAAAAAGTATTTTGGAATTTAGTATGATTTTCTGTTGGTACATAAGCACTGAGCTGGTACTTTCAAAAGCTGTTTTTAAAATGATACACACCGGTTCTGATGGGTGTGCTCTGAAAATATCTGTTTCTAATTCTAATATTTACATACTAGTATAAAATTTTATTAGCTATTAAACTGGGTCTTCATATTTAAAGTCTAGAGCATTTAGTTAACTAGATATAAATAACATGTTTTTAGGGTTACAAATAAAACTCAGGGTATTCATGTAAAGGAGAGAACATAAATGATCAGGGTTGCCAACCAAAAAAGTAAAATTTACTGAAAAATAATCAGAATCTCAACACTTTTTAAATTAACTTTTCGTATAAACATTTGCACCAGTATAACTTTTCTCAGCATATGAAGCTAAAAAGTATTTAAAATCTGAGGAAAAAAATGTATGACTATAGAACTTAGAACTAATGTGACCCATTTCATTGATAGTTTATTCAATGGAATTGTCACCAATGGCTGAATTTCTCCCCCACAATCATAAATACAATCACATCACTTAAGATTTAAAATAGAATTTCACCTTAAGTTAGTTTTAAATTTTTTCAATTACTTATTTATTACATTCTTGCTTTCATTCTTTCCCTCTTAGAGTGCGGTTCCCTTAAAGTTTCTTTGGTCCATGTGCAAAATTAAGAAACCGTGTGCTAACTTGCACAGCCTTTTTATTTTACACCATACAAACAAAATCCTTATCAAAATTTTCTGTGTTTTTCATTCTCAACTGCTGGGCAGTGTCATTCAGATATCTACACAGCCACACAACCTAAAGTTTAAGGCAATAATGCTTAAAAGAGTTTTAAAAAGTCATTAATTTTACAGACAGTTGGCAACCCTATATATTATATGATTCTGAAAAAACATTGTAAATAATGTTATCAGACTTACACTATAAAGCATGTGAATTATTATAATTTTAGCTTACTCTTGTTTTTAATTTGTGGTGGACTAGTACTAGTATGGTAAGTGTGACTAGTATGCAGTTGATTGGTTTATATTTAATGAATGGTTGATGAATGAGACACAAATTTAAGAATTTCTTTCTAAGTGAATAATATTCTAAAAGACTGTGATTGTCAGGCTTATAAAGATGTGTGTTTCTTTCTTTAAAATAGTTCATGTAAAATTTGAAAAATGATGTCAGAAAAAAAAATTGTGTATGTATAGTTTGTGTATATATTGTAATCTTGTAAATATTTCCACAAAATTTGTCCCAATGATAATTGTTCCCCTTTACCCCAACACATCACACAGAAAAGCACTTTATATTTAATTGTGCGATTCATCAAATAATTTTGTAAAGGGTCACAACTTTTACTAGCTGGAATTCAATTATTAAACCCAATAAATTATTTCCACTTCCTCTATGAATTTTTTACTCTCTTGTTGCAATAAGATTCCACTGGTGATGGTATAGATGTCTATAAACAGTCACCTCACCTTAATGTATGATGTATGAATGGTCAAATTTAGAGCATACATTTTTTTTTAAATGGAAAAGATGATATTAAAAGGATAAATATAACTTCAGCAAATTAAAGGAACTACAACTTTAATTAAACACCAATGACAATGAATAAAATATAATGACATATATATATATATATATATATATATATATATATATATATATATATGGAAAACATTTTAATTGCTGAAATTGAATGACATAGCTGCATTGCATTATTGTTGAACATCCCTGTATCATTGCAATAATTTGTATACAGGGCCTAGCACTAATTATTTGGGAGACTGCATCCTCGCTGTTTTAAAATAACATGGGCTGCTTTGTGTCCAGCCTTCATGGCATTCTTTGAAGTTTCACCTTTTATGAGGCTGGCTAGAAATCCTGTAGACAATAAAAGCCTACAATGTAACTGTTACTGTATTATAATTTACTAAATTATAGAAGTTTTGCTAGTTAAAATAATTACTTCAAGAAAGGACAATGTTCTAAGAAAACTCGCTTAAAATTTCTTTCAATATTAAATCATTTTTAGAATTATTTTAATATACTCAAATACAAATTTTAAGCTTGAAAAAATCTCGCAGGAAAAAATCATTTGAATGTTAACCTCCGACAAATGCATCACCAGCTCCATTGGTGTCAATTATCTGGTTAGTAGAAATATCAACAACTGGAAATTCAGAGAATTCGCCATCTAGAAAGGTGAATATTGTTACATTGTTATATATTGAACTAACATCACCATCCATAACTGCTCATCTATTGTCTAACCAATAAAAAGTCTAGAAAAAACATTTGGAAGTATTTTATGACTATAAAGGTTCTATACATTTTTTGTCCTCATAAAATTTTCTTTCAATAAAAATAAAACTTAACAGTTGTTCAAGAAACATGAAAAATAAGAAGACATATAATGAGGCAATAATGGTTGATGTTTTAGTTTTAAAAATTATTTATTTGTAACTAACAAAGTGAAGAAAAAAAGTCAGTTATTAAAATAAATAAAAAAAGCACTATTTTTTTCATTTTTAAAAATCTGTTCAATCTCTGCATTAGAAAGCTAGGCAACAAAAAAAGGCATTTGTGTACAATGAATGAACTTAATTTGATTTACTCAGTCACCATTTGGAGACAAAAAACTTTGTTGGAGTGAGAAGTTAATTTCTGTATCTAAAAATAGTCACATTGAATATTTAAAATCACTGACCTTCTGCCAAAATGCTTGTGCTGGGACCCCTTGTAATGACCACAGTTCGTGAGTTACCATTAAATTTCTCCCACTTACATAAAAAAAGTGCAATCTCTTGGATAGAATTTATCTGAAATTATTGCCTTATGATTTAATAATTATTAATTTAAAGATTATAAGTTTATAATTAAAATTTGGTATTTCTAAATAATAACCTCATGAAAAAACTAAACTAAACACTCAATACTTCGTAATCTATTTGAAGCAGAAAAGTAGGGTGTGTGAGGACACAAAAGTCATCATTGTGCCTCACTACAGCATTGGAATGGGCCACAAATTACATATCTCTAGTCCGCTGCGCAAAACCTGTTTTGGACTTGTGTGTACAGTGTACAATCCAATCCCATCTCCTTTTTCGCATGTCCAATTGCTGAATATTGGTGTTACTTATGGTATCAGGCCAAAGTTTGGACTTTGCAGAGGAGAGTCTTTGCCATTCTCCAAGTCTTTCATCCATACAACGACTTTATAATGGAGTTAATAGTCAGATTTTGGTGTTCAAGGATAACTCGTGGTGGTTCATATATTCTTGAGTTGGATGAAGTTGTCAAATGCTTTGCTGACCTTGACATCCATTACTGTTCTTCCTGCTGATATCTGCCGGTTGCAGATCTTGCAGTGTGACTAATGTACAGGTGAAGTTAGTCTTTAGAATTCAGCTGTTTTCTGTTGATGTTGAACCCAACCTGTATCGATTTTGCGGCCACCATGTTTGTTTTCTCTTTCCTTCATCTTACCTAAGCGGGATTGGTTTTTCAACAGTGAGCCTAATTCAGACAAAGTACAGGAACAGAATGGATGTTTGTTCTCCATTGCAAGTAACATTGTCCTCAATCAAGGTTGAATCAAGACATGACTTGATAAACTTACAACAAATAAGCAGGCTCACCTGAGCCATTAGTTGAAGAAAAGTACTATCAACGTTAAAAACAGTTTTAAAAATGGTTGGCTGCCATTATCAACACATTTTTATTAGGGCTGCGAAAATTTGAATTAATTTCTCGATTAATCGGTAAAAATTTGTATCGATTAAAATTATTTTAATAGATAAAATAGCGATAACGGGTTTATTATTTTGAGCAATTTTTTCTATTTATTAATAAATAATTAATAATAGTTGTTGTTTTTTTACTTACAAATTCCTACATTTTAAAAAAAAAGATTTTAAAAGAGTAAACCTTAAAATAAGCCATTTTTATAAAGAAAATGATAAAAAAAAGTAGACATTGTTTTTACTTAATTAATAATAACGAAATTTAAATTCATTGACATTATATTGAACTACTTACATTTAAATATATCTGCCTTGAAATTTTCAGTTTAATCACGTCATACATCTTATTTTTAGCTTTAATCAAAATTATCAATTAATTATTCGGTAATTTTTCGCAAGTTAACTATTTAAATTTAAATTAATTGATAACAGCCCTAATTTTTATACAAAATGAAGACAATCCTAAATGAACTAACTCATCAAGTTTATTAATCAAGTAAGTTTATTCTTTTTCAAAATAGTTCTATGACATGTAGAGTAAAATATGTCGACTTTATGCTTAATCTTGTAGGGCTTTAGGTCATTTAAGGGCTCATTTTGCTTTTGCCTTAGAACGGGGAAAATCATTTCAGTACAGGAAAATAAAATTTTATGATATAGTGTGTCTTGAGAATTTAAATATAATTTTATTACTTATGTAAGTAATTACTTTATGTTTGTTGTACTGATAAAGGCATTAGCCGAAATGCTTACTGTCGTGTTAGTTTAATAATAAAGCTCAAATGTATTGTTTTCATCACACAATTAGTTTGTGTATTTTGTATTTCATTCAAAAGCTTTATCAAAGTCTATGATATAATCAGGAGAGTACCTCGTATCCACACTGTCTAATAAAAGCATCAGCCTCCTATGGAATAGAATGTCAGATATTAAAACACAAAACTGTATTTCTCTTATCCTGATGTAACTTACCATGTATACTTGTTCTAAAACCATTCTTTATTGGACAAAATCTTGGGTAAAATGTTGGGGGGTCCGCTTACGAGCGGGTCATAGGTGATTTCTGTATGTACAATCATTGAATAACGGATTAAAGTCTGGGAGGGAAGGTGTCTACTCTCATGGGCTTGTGTCAGTATGTCAAAGTTTGAATCAAAGCAAGTAGGTTTCCTTTAATATAATACATCGACACTCCCTCTCTTTTATGTCATGCCCTCAAGACGGTATTGCTGCCCCCCTCTCCATATCAACATTGTCCTGGATTAATCAGAGCCTATTACGCCATTTTCCATAGATGGCAAACTCCATGAGTCGATTTTTAAAATTCGGGTCCCAATGAATTTTTCAAGGCATGCTGTGACTCTTTTTAAAAAGAAAAATGTTACTTCCCCCATCCCACTGTGGAGGAAGTAAAGTGGACGAGGGGAGGGAAGGTGTCTCTTCTCAAGGGCTTGTGTGAGCTGTCAAAGCAAGTTGACTTCCATTGATGTGAAACATCAGACACCGCCTCTCTTTCCTATCAAGGCTTCTAGCCAGTATCACTGTTTACAGCCCCCTCTCAATATCAACATTGTCCTTAATTAATCTTGGCTTAAGGGCCTCTTTCCCTAACTGTAAAACTCTGTAAGTCCCTCTGAGTTCGACTTACAAAGGACCAACTGTAGTTTTTTGTTTTTTCAAAATGTGTACCATTTTGTTAATGCTACACTATTATTTTTTGGGGTCAGCTTGCGAGCGGGTTACACATTTTTTATACTACTCTCTTCTAAAAGCTTATGAACGAACGGGCTATAGAACAAGTACATACGGTAATAATTTTAAGACAATACATTTTACTTTGTAAATGATCTTAAATAAATTAAAATTATTTAAAAACGGACAAAAAAAGATTGCATGAAGAACTTTTCACCCAAATTGCTATCTTTAAATTGTTGGTTTTAAATGTTTTTAAAAATTCTTTTTGAAGAAAACTAATCAATTTAAAAAAAATTAATCTAACAAATTTAATAAACGAGTTGTAACAAAAACTTGGAATTGCGATTTCAAATCGCTATTGGTCACTATCCACATGAAAGTAAAAGAAGAAAAAATCCACTCAGAAATCCAAAACTTACATTATCATTACCAAACAATATATCAACAAAAGGTAGCAGTCGTTTTAGATTCTCCGAAAATTGTTGGCCTATGAATACAGCTGCCAGATTAAATGCAAATATTTGACCTGTATTTTGAGTTGCTAAAGTGGCCAACAATTCTACCCCTTGAGCGCAGTCAATCATAGAAAATCCCTAAAAAATAATGAAATAAAAGAAAGGTTCATGCATGTAGGTCTTAAGAATAGTTTGGTGTAATTGATAAAGCAAACAAAAGACTAAAACATGTAATTAACACAACTCTGAGGCAGGGACTATTACTCAATTTCTATTTATTTAAAAAGCATCATTAATTTCAAAAGCATTATTAATATAAAAAGTATTATTAATTTAAAAAGCATTATTAATTTAAAAAGCATTATTTATTTAAAGCTCAACCAAAAACAGCCTGCCTTAATTTAAGTTATTCAAGAGGTATTTTGCTTTTAATAATATAGTTAGGCCTTAAGCAGTGGTTTCAAACCTTTTTTTTTTTTTTGTTTGAGTGCAAGTATCATAAATTTAAAAAATTCTATAGATCTACATTTGAAATAGCTTAAGTTATGTCCATTCAATTTTGTGCTATGCCAAAAAACAAAAAAGTCTTGTAAGCTCAAAAAGGCCCAAATGCTCAATCAATTTATATTTTTGTAACGCCTAAAGAAAGAAAATTAATACATTTAAAATGAAGAACAATTTTAACATTAGATAAGTATATAATTGGTTTGCATTTGGTTCTATTTACATTACCAGAGGTATGACCAGACAAAACTTATCAGGGCCACAGTTTGAGGAACTCCTGGTTCACATTTGACTTTTTTTTCATTATTATTTTTTCTTAAGTAATAACTCTTTCAGGGTTCAATTTCATGCAGTTTTAATTTTTAAATTTTTTTTAAAGATAAGTATAGTTAGACTTTTATTCTGAAATAAACTCACTTTTGAAGATCTTGGAAAGATTTAGATTGTTTTAGCTTCTTAATGACAAAATTAGGAAAAAAATGTCACTGAAATACTGAAATTAGCTTTCTTTTTTTATTACCGTACAATATAAAATCTTGGCATGTTTCAGAACTGATTGTATTTCCAATTCATCAAAATGATTTGTAGAAAATAATTTAGCAGCTCCACCACAAGTAACAAGTGACCTGTTTGGTTCAACAGAGATAAAAGATATTTTTAAAATGTTATATTAATAAATGTAGCAAGGAAATTAAAATAATGATGGCAGTTTTAATATTAAAACAAAGCAGTAACTGTTTTGAAAATTAAGTTTTTAATATTAACCGATTTTGATCTGAGCATATAACCAAACAAGTTCCTGTTGATGCCCTTCTTGTCTTTTGAAAGTAACACTTGACCATGGATTGCATCATTTCTCTCAGTAGAATCTGTCCAAAGTTATCTTTATCATTAAGACAACCGATGACACCAGTACAAGCATCTTCACCTAAACACCACTTCAAAGTAAAATGGTATTTGGGGAGGTAAATGAGAGTTGTTATTACTAACATATATTTTCTTTATCATAAAACATAAAATTTTGAGAGATTAACACTTGCATGATTAATAGATACCTAATGAACTGAAATACATGGGATTATGCATGTAGGGATTATGTTAAAAGGGGCACTAGAGCCTCTCAGTGAGTGTAACAAAGTTTTTCACAACCAGAATAAATATACACAGGGAATATGATTTAATGTCAACTTAAATGTTCATGTTTGACATTACAATTCCAAAATATAGGTACAAACTTGCAAACATTCTTAATTTATATGTTTATTAGCTTTTAAAAAACAAGAAATTGTTGAGGGACACTCACTGCTAGAGCTTCTCTGGTTGTGTTTCCAAGGACACCCTTCTTTTTTAAAAATCCTTTACATTAACTCTTAGCGTCTGAATGTTCACTTGATTGTTTGCTTGATTGCTTGATTTATTGCCGTAAAAACTTTGAATAGATTTTTAACCCACTTTCCCGAATGCTAGCAAGCTGAAATTTAGCAGGGAGATTTGTGCAGACAATAAAAAAGATCTTTCAAAATTTCAGATCGATGAACTGTACTGTAATTAAATTAACTGATTTTTAGATTGTCTTTATTTATCTTTGATGTAGCATGTTAATTTTTGTGCTGTGTATTATATTGTGCAACCTTTTTAAATACTTTTCTGTCATGGGTTGCGTGTATATTATATTGACAATACTTTTTAAAATATATTTCCGATCTGTAAGTGTAAATGATAGTAATTGCTAGTCTGTCGTGGTGTGCACTATATTAAATATTTTTTTATAAACCTTTTCTACTTTTCAAATTGAGCTGAAATTTAGCTGTCCGGCTGTAGAAGTTTTTTTAATATAAGTTCTTTATATATTGGAGAAATAACTAAAATTTTGAATTTTTGGATTGTCGTGCAATGCGTAATATAATGAACATTCTTTTATTTATGTCTCATATATAAAGGATTTATAGTAAAAAACGTTGGTTTTTTAAACATTTTTTTAATTACCCTTATGGAAGCTGACTTTTACGGCTCTCTAACAAACAGGAAATATATCACACATCTTAAATACTCATGAGTTCACGTGACCATGAAATTATTATTATTTTAAAATAATTGTTTGGCACTTCACTGCTACAGGTAACAATGCTGTGTAGCTTGGGCACCCTTATTTTTATACCATATCACAGCTGGTGGTATGCTGAGTGCAAATTGTAAATTGGGCGGATATTTTAAGTTGTATGTTTTGCCTAAGTGTTTATTTAAATTAACCACCCACACTCCAAAAAACAAAAGATTATATTTTTTATAAAAGACAATGTAACAAAAATGGCATAATAAGAAATAGTAATTATAAAGCTATTGACTATGAGTTAATCTGCAATTAACATACAATTAATTAACTGTATCAAAATGAAAATATAGGAAATACAAAGGTGCTAATTAAGAAACATCAGGTAGTCCAAACCTCAAAAATACAGTAATGAATTTAATATATCACACACTAATGAAACCATAATCTACTGAGTAGGAAAATAACAATTAAATAATTTGATCCAAACAGAAAGATTGAAAATAATCGAGATGTTTGACACTGCCTGTCTTTTTGTGTAGCCATTGTCTATTTATGTCACAATTAAAAGAATGTGCTAGAAATTGCAAACTTTAAAAATCCCCATTTTTATGACTATTACTAAACCATATAGAATAGGACTGCATTTAAGCTTTTAAATAAAGTACAAACACTCAAACAAATTGTTTGTGTACTTAATTTTTTTTATTACTAATCATATTTCAGAAGAGGTTAAAGACTTTTGGTGTTCCTTCCATTTCACACTCAAAATGATAGGTATTGTCAGGATGTATCAGCAGTCTGCATGAACTTATCATCTAATTGTATGCACTAACTACTTATATGCACTCGAAAGCAAAGTAAACATTTAGGTCAGTGAATATAACTGTGATGCAGTATGATTGCATATTTATGAATATGGAAGGAATATGAATGTGGCTAGGTATGAAATGAGCTAAGATCAGCATGAAGCAAGAATAAAAAATAAAAGGTAGATTGATTATGATGATGCTCATCAGTAAATAAACTTAAAGTATCCTACCTGAGCTACTTTTATGGCATTGATTGCAGACCCCCCTGGCACATACTGAACAGAATCTCCATAGTTCATCAGGACATAATTAAATCTGTGGAATTAGAACTATTTGATCATTTAAAATATTTTTAATCATAAGAGCTAAACATGAGGATGGGATTAACTACATGAATTTCAAGACTGATATTGCTACCTAAAAATACTTTAAGACAAATAAAGCTTAATTCATTTAAATTTAATAGAACCAGAGGCATAAGTTTGGGTGAGGAGGAGGAAGCATATGTAAATTTTATTTTCCATAAATATCCCATTCACCAGTGGATATGCTCCTTTATGGTATTCCATTTCCCACTGAGATTCACAAGAAATCATTAAGTTAAAGTTGATATTATTACTTTATTAAATTAAATCCACCCATACAAGCTATGAAAATAATGAATCTGTATTCTCCTAGATTTATTATTGAGATGTTAGAAGCCTGTGTAATTTTGTAAAAGTCTACAGGCATTACTATAGTTCATATACTGAAAAATGAAACAGGCCCCCAGCCCTGGCGAGTGGATATTATGATATTGATATAAATTGATAATTAAGTGTATGTGTTTTTAATTCTTATCTTATCTTATATGTTACAGACGCTCCTTCTGTACAGAAGATTATTGCATCCTACGTATTTCTGTGGTTTGTGTTTAGTCCTGTATTCTTACTAGAGTATTAAATGATGATAAAGTGTTGGCTTTCCTGGCTTCTTCAGGCAATTCATTCCACGCCCAAATACCGGATGGAAAGAAAGAAAACTTGTCTGTGTTTGTTCTTGCATATGGAATAAGAAAGGTGTTTTTATCTTTATGTCTATCTGAGGGTTGTATTAAGTTATCTTTGTGTTGTATTTCTAAATTAGAATTAATAGCCTTTTGTATAATTACTAATTTACTCTTGGTTCTTCTATCCTCTAGTGTTTCAAGGTTTAATGACTCTTTCCACTCTGCATAATCTATGTTTGAAATAATATTTTTAATTTATGTAGCTCATATTATATTTTTAAAATGACACATTTAGAGCCCCCAGGACCAAATGGAATACTATATGTAGTTTTAAACTTGCTAGTATTTGAGTCTGAATGAAGATGACCATTTTGAAAGCTTTGTCGTGGTCAATCAAATCATATTAAAACATCTGAAGAAAAATATGTTTAATTTTTATGGATAGTGGAGGATTATCATGAATATTGTACTCCAAACACTCTAGGTAAAAACAGGGCTTTTTCTGGAATAAGTTAAATTTAAATTACTTAAACTTAAATAATAAATAAAACTAATCTCCAAATATTTAAAAACTAAATGTTTTTATAACCCTTTTCCACATTAGAGATTTAAGGCTTAATCCCAGCTATTTCTGGAGTATTCTTGAATTATAAACTAATACTACTTAAATTAATACTAAGCGTCGGCTTAGGTGGTTGGGACATGTGCGCAGATTGGAGGATGGCAGAATCCCAAAGGACATCCTCTATTCTGAGCTAGCCAAAGGAAAGAGATCCACAGGCCGGCCTCACCTCCGTTACAAAGATGTGTGTAAGAGAGACCTCAAAGCTATTGGCATTGACATAAATAGCTGGGAGGAACTCGCTGGGGACAGGTGCAGTTGGAGACAGGCATTGACTGCTGGGCTAGAAGCAGGGGAAAATTCCTGCAACAGGTCGCAGACGAAATTCAACTAAAGAGGAAAAGCAGAACAATTCAGCCAACCACCAGCACTACCTTTCAGTGTGAGAAGTGCAGCAAAGGCTGCCTTTCGCGAGTGGGCTTGTACAGCCACAGGAGAAGCTGCAAGATCACATGCATAAATCCTACAGGAGCACAGAATATTCCGTTGTCTTACGAGACATAAGGAAGCCAAAACAAAACAAAACTACTTAAAAGGGATAATACAATGACTCATACTATACCAGTGCAGCCAAGTGAAAACAAATACTTTCAAAGATGTCATCAAGGATCAAAGAATTTCAAAAACCATAACTTCAAGTTTTAAGTGCTTACATCTCATTGAGGTCTCCAGTGGCTTGAACTTGTCCATTGGGCGTAAGACCATATCTGGAAAGTTTTCAGTTTTATGACAATATTCTTTACTTAAGTAATTTTATAAGATAAAACGATTGTATGAGTTTGTGGGCTTCAGTGAACATTGAGTGCAGATATATGCTGCAATATCCACGATTAAATTGCATATTATGTTTTAATCCCAGATTTTTTAATTTCCCAAATTGCATATAGTGCATAAATATTTCATAATTCAATATTTCATAACATAACTTAAATGCAAAAGTAGGACATAAAGCATGCTAGATCTATAATATGTTTTTCTTTATGTTTCCGTTTAAGGCTTGGGGCTTCAACTACAGCATACAAGATTTTCACAACAACCCCAACCTAATTTTTAAGACTATATAACAAAGTTATCACCCACCTGTCCAACAGCTGACCCGAGTCGTCAATGATGATGTCCAGCAGTGGATGCCCAAAGCCAACTAGCTTCACAGTCATTGTCAATTTCGCGGTTGACAACAATCACTTGCCGGGTTTAATTATGCTTCCAAATGATCACTCGATGGTTGAAAGTGTTTTATACTAAAAGAGAGTAGGCGTTAAGATGAGCGATGGAAAATTAAAATTTAACAGTGGACTCAGTGGACATGAATGAAAGAGATAGGCTTGCTGCCAAATAAAAATAACACAGCGCTCGATAATTAAGAAATTGGCCT
Organism: Radix auricularia; assembly: GCA_002072015.1. Classification (NCBI taxonomy): domain Eukaryota; kingdom Metazoa; phylum Mollusca; class Gastropoda; family Lymnaeidae; genus Radix; species Radix auricularia. The sequence goes on along the minus strand of MUZC01004574.1, from coordinate 64,002 downwards.
AGTAACTAGTAGTTTGAAGAAGAAAAGTACGAGTAATATTACTTACCTTTATTGACGCCTTCATCTTGCAAGATAACACACAATGATATCTGTTCTAAAGCGTGTTATCTGTGTTGTCTATACGTCATGTGACACTGTCCACCTCGGGGTCAGTCAGGTATCATTAACAACTAGACATAAGAGGCCGTCCATAAAGTACGTCAACTTCAGAGGGGGGAAGGGGCAGGGGTGTACGAAAGTGTGACAACTGGGAAAGGGGGTGTCCGGCCACGTGTGATGTCATGGTGTTTTATATTAAATTTTAATTATTTTTTAAACTAAAAAGTTAATTTTTGTACGTCGTTTTTTTTTTTTTTTTTTTTTGGGGGGGGGGGGGGGGGNCAGGGAGAAAAGGTGGAAGGGTTGAAATTGTCAAATATAGCGTGACGTACTTTATGGATGGCCCTTAAGTCACCACCACTGATCGCAGCAGGAAAGTAAAGCTTGAACTAAATTAACTTTAAGTAACATACATTTATTTTGTAACACAATTTAAATAGAGTCATGAATAGATTTTGAAATCTTTTAAGCGATACTTTTTTTCAGACAACGTCACAGACATGTATACTGAATCTAAATAATTATTCTTTGCAGTGATATACTGAAATCCAGATATCATTATTCCCACCCACTCCCACACTTAAACACACATAACCAGTACTGGCGACGCAGAATGTCGAATTTTTACGCCTGCCTGATGTCACGCATTCTAAGCGCGTCCAACTTGTGGTCAGACAAGGCTTCACCCCCCACCCACCCCTTCTTTTGAATTGAATCCATTGCTGTGCAGCTCAGAATTTTTGTTTAAATGAAAAAAGAAGAAAAAAAAAGGGGGGGGGGGGTTCTGGTGGAAAAAAGGAGTGGGATGGGTGCGATTTGGAAGCCATAACACAGGAACTATTTGACTATTTGTAGCCGGGGTTGGGGATCCCTTCTTCAGGCGTACTTAAATTTGGGTGGAATAGTCTTCATTCGTTAATTAGATTTTAAAGATAAAAAGGCTTAAGTAAAGTATCATTTAATATAAATATTTTAAATATATATAGAAAAGACAACAACAAAATAATTAAAGAACTATCCCAAAATATGAGTCAATTCTTATTGCCAAAATTTCAAACTTCATTTTGGCTGTAAATTCATCTGATACTAATGCTTCTGAACTGAAAAACAAAGGCGGTGAATTATATAAGAACGTGACATTAATATGCTAGTCAGAGGGGTCACTAGGAGGTTGCGGGTGGCACCATCACAAGGGGTGACACTAAAACGTAAAATTATGTATGTTCCTTTTATTTGGCACTGGCATACGTGAAAGTAGCCTCCTTTTTGTGAGTCGTGAAAGGTTAACACAATGAGCAGCCGTGAGCTACGTTACTGGGTGATATCAAACTTTGTGACGCCTCTGGTTTCAGTACCTGTAAATGATTTTTTAAAGTTTAATTACAGCCGTTTCTGTTATATAAGCAAATATTGCTCCATTTGATTAAATTCCAAGAACATAATACGACTAAGACTTTACAGATAAGTAAAATACATCCACAAAGTACGTCAAGCTATTTTCGACCATTTTTAACTCCCCCCCCCCGCCACTATCACAAACTGTCACAAATCTCGGACCCCCCCCCCCCTCCTAAAGTGCGTCACACTTTCGAACAATATTTTTTTTTAAATTAACAAAATAATTAACATTTTCTCTTTCTATAGGTTTAAAAGAGCAAAGAGATTTTTAATAACAGAGAAGGTGGATGTGTTTTTTTTTATAGCATTCGCTAGTGGGCTTTTTATTATATTAAAGCGAAAAGAACATATGTTTAAATTTTATTTTTATAAAGTCAGTAAATAACACCAGAAGGTTTCATCAATATACAGTCGGACCTCTCTAAGTCGAACTCAAAGGGACCCAAAAAAAAAAATCAACTTATGGAGTTTTCCAGTTAGGGAAAATGGCGTAATACACGCAGATTAAGCAAAATATTGATATTGAAAAAGGGTGAGTGGGCAGCAATACCGGCGAGGGGGCTTGACAGAAAAGAGAGGTGGTGTCTCATGTGTCATATGAAAGGAAGCAAACTACTTGCTTTGACATACAGACACAAGTCCGTGAGAGGAGACACCTTCCGTTCCCCACTTTAATCCCTGGCAACACCAATATTCAATGTACATGCAGAAATCACCTATGACCCGCTCATACGCCGACCCCCCCCCCCTCAACATTTTCCCCAAGATTTTGTCCCAAAAAATGTCGGGTTTAGAACGAGTATAAACGGTATTTCAAATAGAGAAAATAATTCGTTGCCGCATGAAAAACAAATGTTTTTTTTTTGTTTTTAAAGAAAGAAAAAAAAATTAATGCGGAATGACGCGTAATATTATTGTTCAAGGGGGAGCGTTCGGGATGGGACTGTCGTAACCGGAGGACTAACTGTATATAAAGATGCACATGTATGCTTGCACACCTTTAACAAATAGAATTAACTCAAACTGAAAGACATTGAATTCATAATTTTCCTTTAAAAATAATATTTTAAAAATACACTATCTTTTGATTTTTTATAAAGAAAAATCGTATTCTACCCCCCCAACCCACTTTGGGGGCCGACGTCACGCTATTTTTGACCATAATTAACTCTCCCCCCCCCTGTCACAAAGTGGGAANCACACTTCCGAAAAAAATAATTAAAATTTAATATAAAACACCGTGACGACGTAACACATGGTCTGACACCCCCTCCCCCTGTCACAATTTCTTACACCCCCTCCCCCTCTAGAGCGTGACGTACTTTAAAAGGCGGCCTCATGCGTGTTGGGGCTGTTTTATTATTTTAAGTTAACGGATATTTTAAATAAATTTTTTTATTAATTTATTCTCGCTGAAAAATGTTTGTTTTTCTGACCCTAAATTCAAACACAATTAAGTTTTAGACTTTGGTTGGTGTCACCCCCTAATGGTATCACCCGTCCTCCCTAGCGACGCTACTGGGTGCAACAGTGAAGCAAAAATATCCACAACATAGAGATAATAGTAAGTGACCTTACACCCTAGGAGAGATGAGAGGGACCACGCAAGATTGGTTGCAGCGTACCTTCAGTGATCGCGAAAAATTATGCATACTTAAATAGCTTCTTACACGCTTTTATGTAGCTTGCACATTCTCTCTCTCTCTCTTTGTGTTAGCGTCAAAACTGGCTTCACACTTCACATTGCTAGGTTGAGCAGACACCTATATCTCCGGTGACTTCTTCCTCTTCTTCGTTCTCAATATTGAATATTGAGTTTTGCCCCTATTGGCCCGTGGTCTCCGACTTCAGCCTGCTGTATTTTCTGGATTTGCTTCCACGCATTACCCCGCCGCTTTTTACCCATTTGGAGCTGGGTGGCAATACGTTACGTAAATGACCATTCAATTTCCACGTTTATGTCACGTTATTTGCTATATTGTTTAAAAAATTTATGTTAGCATCAAATTCAAATCTTGCTACGTCATTTTGACGCACTTTGCATTGCTCAATTTGCTCGGTTGAGCTGGTTGTCGAGTTTAATATCTTGCATGTTTTTAGGATTGTTCAGTGGCAGCGCGCTCGACTGGCGTACCGATGGTCACGGGTTCGAATCCATGCGAAGGCAAGGATTTGTTCCCAGGGCTTAGGGTGACCCTGAGTCACCCAGCTCCGAATGGGTACCTAACTAACAATAGTTAGGCGGCTGAGTAATGCGTGGAACCCTCATAGCCGTGGCCTGTGACCACTGCATCACTTGCCAACAGATCATCTGTCATGTTCTGTGGACGCAATTATCTTCTGCATAGAAGGAACGTCTGTATATCTAAGATAAGATAAGATAAGATAAGGGTGTGTTTTTTTTTCGCCTTTCTTATTCTTGCTAACCATTGACTGGATGAAGATGTCTACAGAGCATAAGAGAAATGGTATCCAGAGGACACTATGGAAACAACTTGATGACCTGGATTTTGCGGATGATCTGGCCATAATATCACACACACTGCAAGTACTGCAACAGATGCATGACAAAACTAACTATGTAGCACAGCTTGTGTTGGCCTGAACATCCACAAGGGAAAACGTAAAAGTCCTTAAAATAAATACATCAAGCAACACCCCAATAACACTGGGAGGAACAAATCTGGAGGAGGTGGATAGCTTTACATACCTCGGTAGAATCATAGAGTGAGAATTGGCAAAGCAAGAACAGCATTTAAACAGCTTATAAAAGTTTGGAGTCGCAACAACTTGACCGTCCAGACCAAGGTCAGGATATTCAACACCACAGTAAAGCATGTCTTGCTATATGGAGCTGAAAAATGACGGATTACACAGCCGTTTCGAAAAAGCTTCAAACATTCATTAACACATGTCTCCAAACAATTCTCCGAATCCGCTGACCAAATATCGTCTCCAATGATGACCTCTGATAACATACACAAGGGCCAGTGGAAGAACTAATACGTCAGCACAGATGGAAATGGATTGGCCACACCCCCAGAAAGCCTACATCCAGCATTGTGAGACAAACCCTCACTTGGAATCCCCAGGGCAAGAGGAAAAGAGGTCGACCCAAAATGACCTGGAGACAGACTCCAAAAAGAATGGGCACAGCTGGGGACAGTAAAAGAGATTGGCACAGGACCGGGATGCTTGGAGAGCCTTTGTTCGTGGCCTCGGCCTCAGATGGGACGACAGGCAATGATGATGCTGATGATGACTTTTTCAGAAGGACGTCCAAAGGGTTTTGCTAACATTAGTCAAAATGCTATTACTAACATATCAATTTTTGTTTCATTCAAGTTTCTTGTACTTGTCACATTAAAAAAAAAAAGATCTATGGTAGCTAAAATTAATAAAATTATGGTACCTAAACCAGCTGATATTAACAGTAGCCTTCATTTGGGCCTTATCAATAATTTCATTTCAGATACAATACAAAGCGCTTGTGGACCAAAGGTGGTTGGGGAGCCAAACCAGACAGAATTACTATTAACAGTTTCAACAATTGATAAAAACAAAAAAACTGCAGGTGCTCATAGTCACAATGCTATTTACTTATAATAAAATAAGAAATAAAAAAGCAAATTGTAAAAACAAACACATTTAAGTGTTTAGGTACTTGACTTTTATTCAGGATAATGTCTCTAAGACTTCCTGCATTTAGGCTGACCATATACATGGCACACACAAAGGTATTCTCCAATTAGTTGGTTCACAAAGATCTTATACTTGGGAATGGACAAAGTGTGGGTGAGACTGCAATCAGGCTTATAGATTAGTAGAGTTTACATATTATTCTTCTACTTATACCTGGCAAGCCCTTTAAAACTGGATTTGTCTCCTTACTTATATGCACCATTGCTTAAAGTAAAGTTAGTACTTCTGACAACAATCATTCTTATATATAATGGCAGTATCCCTAAGCAGTACTCTCAAGTGTTTTAATGCTTTTAATTTTAACAAGATATTCAATCAAATTACCATTAACTATAAATGAAAACTAGGCCAATCAACTCCAAACTGCACATAGCAAAATAAACAACATGAAGTTTAGATAAAAATAAAATCTCTCCCATGTCATAACTAAATATCCACCATTCTAGGTTAAAATATCAATTATTTTAAATATACATGTCAACAAGTTCATAATAAATATCTAACAGTTTATGAAAAAGGAATAATAATTTTGGTTCTTTTAGCAAATCAAGTTTCTTATTAATATAGTCTTGTATTAGTTTAGTGTATGGCATTTATGACTTATTATGAGGCACAAATGTCCAAGGTCTAAAACATGTACAATCTTAAAATAGAGGAGTCTCCCTAATTTCACATTTTTTGGGAGTGTTTCTAAGATTAACTTAACAAAAATTTGGGAATGTAACCGCAACTAAACAAGCAAGATTTTTAATATAAATTCTTCTCTTTTATCATTACCCTAGGTCAAAGATTTGGATTTCCCTCACATATTTGCATGTACATGTAATAAAATGACATACCTCATGAGTAGTATATAAATCTAATAACTTGACATACTTAAGAATTTATATTAAAAATTATTACACAAATTTGTAGTTATGAAATGTTTTTAAAAAATGTCCCCATGTTAAATTGATGACACTCCAAGGTTGACATTTGTGTCAACAGGTGCAGATTGGAACTCTTCATTAGTATCCACATCTTGTATCTTCCAAGGGGTGTGGAATATCTTAAATGGCATCTCACTCATATGTCTCTTCTTTTTTATGTTATCAGCTGCAAATTGTTCTCTCCACTTGCCATAGATCTCCAGTCTATTTGCTGGCATGCTCATTCCAAACTGACCAGCAACCATACTTGAGCACAGAAAGGCCGACTCTACACACATGTCCAAGGAACCACCTTGGATCATCGTTGCCATGTAACCTGAAAGAAGTGTTTCATTGGGTCATCTTGGTGAGCATTAGCTGGTAGTTTTTATGTCATTTGGTGTAGAGATAACATTTGTATTGCTTATCTAGAATATAAAGACTGAGGGTAGGCGGTCTAAAAGCATCTTCAGTAGCAATGCCTTCAGCTTCATTGTTTCTTCCAATGGCTCCACAGGGCTAGCAAAGTTTGTCACATGATTGGTCTGGCTACTTGTATATCATACAAAGGTGACACAGTATATATATGAGGTATAGCCTCTGCCCAACATCCTATGGTTTTTTTACCCTGCAGCTCTCATAATTTATGTTTAAGTTTAATCAATAAGAAGACAATATAGAACATACACTAGAGCAGTTTTTTCCATCTACCCATCTGGAGTTTATAGTCCATACGGTAAATAGCTTTGTCATTGATAATTTATCAGAATAAATGTTCAGTAAAAGATAATGAAATTCTTTATCATTAATTGAATACACTAAATCTTATTTTAGTTACAGATGCTCCTTCTATACAGAAGATTATTGTGTCCTACACTCATCCAATGAGTTAAAGAAAAGATTTATTTAACATCATTTTGTGAAGTGCTCTGTAAAACAATTAAGACAATCACTCACTGTAATTTAATAATTTTACCGTATATATTTGCACACAAAATAACTTAGGACAATCATTTAGATAAGGCCAAGCTAACACTATTTATACCTCCAACAAATCCTTGCCATATACCAAAGAAATCCACAATTTTGGTTGACTTTAAGAATTTACTTTTGTACTTGGTTGTCATCTGAGTGTCATGATCTAAGTATTTGATATTTGCATTTAAAGATGTTAATGGAACAACAGGCGAGGGTGATGAATGTATGCAAACACTGATTCATTATTTACATTTAATCTAACCATAAAAAGATACAGATAATTTTAAAAATCTAACACTCTTAAGCTAAATCTTTGACACATTTTCTTGTTGAATTTCTGTTAAATCAAACAATGAAATTACTTATTTTAAGTCAGTGTCATGAAATTGTATCTCAGCTTGAATAATACTGAAATTTTAATACTTTCATGTTTTATGGAATCCTTAGGGAAATTTTGGTTTCCAATAATATACTTTTGATTAGGTGAGAGTTGTTTTTTTTTTTTTTACCTATGTTGACATAAGCAACATGCAAGCCATCACTCACTACCACTGTACAAATCTTCTTGGAGAAAGACTTGACCCATTTTGAGATTCCTTTAGGGATCCATTGCCCAAAATTGTAACACTGAGAATGAGATAACTGAACTTTCTAACATTAAAAAATTAAAGAAATCACATTTTGAAATTGAAAAAAAAAAATTAGATTTAGATTCTACAAATATATCAAATTGAAGTTACATTAAAAAAGGCATTTTGAAAAATTAATGTTTTTTCAAAGACAATTACATTAAAAATGAAATATGCATTTTTTCTTAAATTATATTATTTATTAATAATAATAAATTTATTTTAAACTTCAATGAAAGAAAGTGATTAACAAAAGATCAAAATAAATTAATGGTTGTAAGAAAGGGGGAGAGTATGCAGAGCCGGCCTAAGGGCAAGGCGAATGAGGCAACCGCCTTGGGCCCTGCACTTTGATAAAACATTTTTACTCCTTTTTTCAATTTTACTACTATTACACAATAACTGCTTTTTTCTAACAACGCTATCAAGAAAACTTTTTTTCAGGATAAAATATCACTTTAATATAATATAATATTATTATCACCGAAAAGTCTAATTCAAGAAGTATTTTTCCTAGAGTATTTTAGAGAGCATTTATGGAATCAGGAGAACATTTTAATTTCAAAACCCCCATTTTTAGGCTTTAACTTGCTATTTAAGGATATCCTCCAGTCAACCAAACAGGCAGCTAAGAACAAAATGTTTTGTCTGCTTTGGATGGTATTTGTGCCTGGAAAAGTGCCAGTGTGAGACTTTCTGATCATGAGAAATCAAAGTGACATATGACATCTACTTTGGAATGTTTTTGAGCTTGAAAACAGGCTAACAGCACTACTGACAAGCAAAGTAGAAAATTAATATAAAGTGAAAAGCTTTTTGGCATAGCAATTTCAAAGTCTCATGGCCATTATGAGCACAACATGCCTTTTCAAAGTTAAGAAGTTAAAATGCATCAGCCACGTAATGGAAACATTTTGGATCTTGTTGAATTGCTGGAAAAATTTGATTTGATTTTGCAGGAACATATTACATGTAATACAAACTGATGAAATTCATGATCACTACTTGGGAAAGAGAATTCAAAACAAGCTCATTTCATTGATGGGAAATATGGTAAGGCATTTTTTTAGCAGAAAGAGTAAAATCAGCAAAATAACTTTAAGAAAACTTGATTGCACAGCAGACCAAAGTGACCCAGAAAAGATGATTTCTAAAAGTAAAAGATAGTACTGGACAACACCTGCTTGATGTTTTATTATTGCAACTGACACACTTTTACTTAGATGTTTCTGATATTCGCGGTCAAGGATACAACAACGGTGTGAACATGAAGGGGCATTAGACAGGCGTACAAGCTCATCTTTTACTATTAAATTAATAGGCATTTTTTTACCCCTTGTACAAATTGTTGCTGTGTGATATGGCAAAAAATTGTCCTGTAGCAATTACGGTAATTCAACACATTAATCTTAATTTTTATTTTCTGCTTCAACAAAGTTTGTCCAAAATATTTGTGAAACAATATGGGAAAGAATAAAGGCAGTGTGATATCAAGCAGGCGAAAGTTACGATCCACCTTTTTGAAGTTGCAGAGTAAATTAGTGATCTAAAAGCTTGAAATAAAGCAGAGTAATTGTGCAAAAAAAATTTAAAAACTAGAACTTCTAGTTTTTGAAACAGATTATTTTATGGGGTTGTTTTGTCAATGGACAGCTACTAAGGCATCATGACTCATTTTGATTTCTTTATAAATGTCAACAATTAGAAGAAAAAAAGATATACGGAAATGCAGTATGAATCTAGAAAAAAAGCTAACAGCCTGCTAAAGTAAAGATCTGGATGGTTTCTGAAGAGTTGCAATCATAGAGCTCCATAACTCCTCCAGTCGCCTACAACTATCCTGTTTAGATTGTGCAGTTTCTTTCAATGACTTTCCTAAAAAACACATTGCGCATCAAACAATTCTAACTATTCCTATCACTGGGATTCCCAGAGAAAGAATCTGTTAGAAATTAAAACTTTTTAAAACCTATATGCCACCAAATCTAGCAAGATTTGATTGTAAGTTGCAAAAACAAGGTGGAATTACAGGATAAAATGGAAACCAATGCTAGTTATGTTAAGTTATATATATGTATATGTATATATATATATATATATACAAAACATTTTAGCTATTAAAAAGGATAGGGTGCGCTCATCCTATACCCAATAGGTGGGCCACCAAAAGAGGAACTTTCGGGACCCTGTGGGACTATGGTGCCCAATCACAATGCAGAGCTTGAAGCTATACACAGGGCCCTGGAAAGTGTGCACCAAACACTACAAGGGTCGGACCTAGTAGGTTTTGAAACGTCTTGTTTTGCAACTCGAAATCAGCTCTCGAGGTCCTGCTAAGCAAAAAGCGTAGCACCCACTTGGTTTATGTGATCTTGTGATCGAAAGACTTGGGGGTAAGGTGACAATGCAGTGGATCCCAAGCAACGTGAATGTTGATGGCAATGAAAAAGCAGACTCCCTGGCAAAAGCAGGAGCAACCCAGCCTCAACTAGATGTCCCAGTTACTTATCTCGGGACAAAGACCTGGCAATTGGACAACTTTAGGAACAAGTGGTACCAGGAGTGGGCTGACAATAATACAGCCAGGGGTTTTTTCGCTAACATGCCCATGTCGAACCGATCAGACCAGAGGTGGTTTTTAAACCGTAAACTTCAGCGTTTAGTGACTCAAATGACCAACGAGCATTGCCAAACCACTTTAACAGGCTAGACCACAACAGAGACTTGAACTGCCGTCATTGAAGCCAAGCCTCTGAGAAGGTCACACACCTGCTGACGTCGTGTCCCGTGCTAGGCATACCGAGGAGGTACGGGAGAGTAAAGAGTCCCACGTAAAGACAATGTTGTATGGCACTGCTCAGCAGATGGAGTAGGTTGCCCAAGTATTAGCCAAGGCCTTAAGAGATTAATCTCAGGCCTACAGATATGTTTTTAGTTCAGTTATTAATATGTTTATGATTTTTTTTAAATCTTCAGTTAAAGTTAAATGAATAAAATTGTAATTTTTGATGTGTCAATGATGTTGGAGAAGAAAAATTTAAGTAACTTAATTTTTTTTTACTCATTATTTTAGCATAAATGTAGAGATGCAAATTTTTGCATCGGTCTCACTCCTCTTCTGCTGACTTGAATGACGTCACGCAACCTAGGGGAGGGATAGGAGTCACACATTTGTGACAGTATGTGACAGGGGGGAAAGAGCAGTTTAAGAACAATGACATCACATCAAAACACGCACTTTAAATAAAAGTTCACTTTAAATATTTGTTTGCTTACACTTTATCTAATGACGGTTTACATGGCTTCACATGTTTTACAATATTAGAGTGCAGCATTATACTAAATACATACTTACATGACAAAAAAGTGATTTGAAACATTCTAATTTTCAAATAGAAAATACGGCTGTTATTGTGGGGGTGGGGGCAAAGCTTTTTGATGTCATATCGAAAAAAAAAAGAGTGGGGGGGGGGTCTGACTTTTGTGATGATGTTTAGCAAAGGGGAAGAAAAATGGGCCAAAATTGCGTGACGTCATTTATGGACCCTTATGACCCCCCTCATCTTTTGGGCCTTGGACCCCGCATACTCTAGGGCTGGCCCTGAGAGTATGCATCTAAAATTAAAATCTATTTCAACGATTACCCTATAGCTAGATAATAAATAATTATTTTTCTCACCTTCCGTGGATCCTGAAATATAATGATATAAATATTAAATAAGTAGATGACATTATGATAATAAATGGAAAAAAGAATTAAATTTTTAACATATTTCATATTGAGATCTTGAAACTTATACTCTCCCCTTGTTAAGGGTTTTTTAAATGTATAGTTTATTTAAAGACCTAATTTTTAAAATTAGTTTCTAAACTTTATAAATCAAGTTAAACAAATTAACAAGACTTGAGCAATTAAATCTCTACTTACCTTTATGTCAAATTCCAATAACAAGGCTTTAGCACACTGAGCAACACATGGAGAAGATTGATCATTTAAGAATTTAAACATCAAATCAATGGAACAAACTTAAGTAACAATAAGTTTGTTGAGGGTAGCATAAAATTAAAGATGCAAGTATCATTATTTAGTAATTAATATTAACAATTGTATTAATAGTTTCTATTTTGTTAGCTGCTGTAAAAACCAAATAAATTATATATTTACCTTTTCTGTAATGAAAATAATGTCTGCACATGAAAGTATATTGACAATGTCCACTTTCAATTTGCTCACAATGTTAGGGTTGGACAAGGACACACAAAACACTTTAAAACTGGCAGTAGAATAGTAGGCCAACTTTCTGACTGCCTCAGGCATCATCAGGAGACTAGTGTCCTAGGATGGACAAGGACACACAAAACACTTGAAAACTGGCAGGCCAACTTTCTGACTGCCTTCTAAGACAGGACAATAATATTCTGTGTATTGCCAAATGGGTTCTAAGTTATGAGTCACAATGACCAAGGATGGGTGGCATGGCTGCAGGATTAGAGACTTTTCATTGCATGCATTGGTCAAGGGACTCAATTCCAGAGAAACGTTAAACTTATCAGCCTCAGGTCTGAACCTCGAGCTGCATCATGATCCATATAGTATAAATGCTGGTAGTGGTAATAACACAAGAAAATAGATAACATTATCCCTGTTGTTTCCATTAAACCAGGAGACACTGAAATGGATCCTGTGCTTTTACATTTATACCTGGAAGATTTCAAATCCTTTTACTATTATACCAAAACTCAAATTAAACATTTTTTAAAATCCCATTAAATCGAGACAAAATTTGTTAAGACCTATACAAGTATTTGGAATTTTGATTCAGGCTTTGTGTGTATTTTTGTTGAAATTTTCAGAGGTGATAGTTTTCTTGGTCTGATGTAGTGTAAAAATTATTTCCAAAGGTTCAGCACAACACATATACTATCGCAAGTCTCCTTGTTTGCCTTCAAATTTTTTTATTTTACTGCAACTCTAAATGCATCAATTCTTTGCTGCTACCATTGGACCCTTAATATCATCCCTTCTCTTCAAAATGTATGAGTATTGTGAGGAACCTTTTTCTTCATAGTTTTTGTTGAACATTAATCCTTCAATAAAATGCAGCTGTAGCCCTAAAGAGCTGGGATTAACAATGCATTTTAAAAATTTATAACTGCCCCCCATCACTTAAATTCATTGGTCCTAGTGCAAAGTAAAATAACTCAAAAGTAAATAAAGAAAGAAATTAATGAAAAAAATGTCTTAAACAGATTCTTACACAAGTGTAGATTACATTAGCCCTCTCCAAAACTTTGGTGATAACAGGCTTGTCTATGTAGGAGATACTGAAGTGATTTTCACGGTCTATATAATATATTTCACACCAGCTAAAAATTGATGGAAAAAATTTGGCTTATTTTATTATAGAAAGCCTTTGTCTTATTAAAAAATGATTTAGTATAATAATGGTAATAGCATTTTGTCATAAAAATGTGTTGTCTTTGAAATAATTAGGTGACTTAAAAACAAAGCACACACCAATAAAAGAATATTTTTGATTTGATTTAAAAGTGGCACACATTTTTCTCTGATAAGTTGAAGAGCATTGTTATGTTAGAATTGACATTAAAATTGGAATTATATGTTGAATGCCATCACTCCTTTAAATTTAAAATTCACAATCTTAGGGAAATAAACATTTTATTGCTGTGTAATGTCAAGGCTCACCGCAAATCGCAATGAAAAACAACATGCACATTAGTTCTTGCATGGAATTTTTCCTCCAGTTTAAAGCCCAGCTGTGTTCCCTTGCAAGCTTCATTTAATTTTATTGCATCCATATCTGTAGCCTTAGATCCCATAAAGACAATTGACTTTGGTTGAGCTAATAAACTCTGTCAAATAAATTTTAAAACTAAACTGCACTTTTAAAAACTTCTCAAGAACTCTCAACAAATATTAACTGTTGAATTAAAGTTTAGAAAGTTCCCTTCCACTCTATCTTTTTTGTTCAAAAATACAAAACTGAGAGTTAATTTTTTAAGCGCATTTTTATAATACAATACAGAAAAATACTTGTGCTTTAAACAAGAATGAAACATAAGTAGTTATAGTCAGAGGTGTGGGGTTAAGTTTGTTAATTTGAATTCCAAAATTATGTTCTTGTTGTTTACCATCATTATTTCTGAATTCAAAAAGTTTTAGTAAATTAAATACTTAAAAACACTGGTAAGTCTCTTTCTCATCAACTTATGTGAGAACAATTTAGTCAATCATTTTTGTGCAGGAGTGTCATTGTAAAGTAATTATTTTCTTACATAATACATATTTAGTTATTTCTTACTTGTGCTGCAATGGCTGTACTCAATGCCTCCCCTCCAGCTGAAATAAGAATATCTTTTTCAGAGGGAAAGAGACCTAGAGCTTCATTCAGGCTACAGAGCAGTAGAAAACAAAAAATCATTAAATGGAGTTGACAAGATGGACTCGCAAATATGAGCAAGCAACAATTAAGTGGATAAAAAATCAAAGGCTACCCTAACTCGAGGTTTGCTTTCTTATCAGAGGAAATTAGAGGAAAAAGAATAAAATTTATTGGTCATACTCACACAGTCCTGGCTTCTGTCTCCATCCAATAACAATTCCCAAGCTCAAGGTAATTCCTAAAGAATTATTTAAAAAAACGTTTTTAAAGAAATTCTTATGCAGCAGCAAACACAATTATCAATCAGTTCCTTACTTTATAAAACTGTTTAAAAATAGAGGGACCTTGACAAAATAACAAAAATAATGTAGTCAGAACATAATGGCTTAAAATCATGTTGATAGTTAGACCTCAAAATGACCTGGTCCCAAAACAAGTGATTGACAAAGAAACAAAAAATAAAATGATCAACTGAAAAATTAGTGTTTCTAAATCTAATAGTTAAGTTGTTTTTTTTAAAATTAATCTCTCAGCTACTGTAAATATAAATGATACAATATTAATTTTTTCTAATGTAGGAATTGAAAAAAAAACATGTTAACTGTATATACTCGTTCTAAAGCCAACTTTTTTCAGATTAAATCTAGTGGAAAATATAGGGGGGGGGGTGTCGGCTCACGAGCGGGTCATAGGTGATTTCTGCATGTTCATTGAATATCGTGTTATTGTTATCAAGATTTTTTGTCTACATTTTACAAGATTTGACTGCTCTACCTTACGTTATTTATTAATTTTATTTATTTTTGTGATTGATAAATTGGTTAACAAATTTTGTTTTCAACAACGAATTTTAATGGACATGCTTTTGCCACTGTTTACTAAAGAAACAACAAAATACCTGTAACTCTTGGGGTCGGCTTAAAGGCTGGTTACACACTTTCTATATTATTCTCTTCCAAAAAGTAGGTGGTCGGCTAATGAACGAACGGGCTATAAAACGAGCATATAAGGTAAGTAGATTAATAATTATAATTATTCAAGACATTAAAAAGATCACTAACCTTTTGAGAAAGGCTTTGGAAACTCTGATGTTATATCTAAGAAATGGGTGGCCAATAAAAATACAATTCATATAGCTTGACCTGTAAGATATATAGAACATTTCAATTTTTTGTCATTTTCAAAAAGAGGGCTTTCTATATTTCCATACAGTACAGCAAAATGTCTTAATCACAGCATTAGTAAGACATTTTCCAAAAGATTACGGCCTGCTTTTATATGAGAGTTTGGGATTAATTTTCAGGCGTCGGTTTATGTGCATTGGCTAAAAGCCCAATAGTTTACAATAGTTATCAATATGTTCTAAACCTAATAGAGTTTGATGAGTTTATGTTAGTCTCCACAAAAATGTTCAATTTATGGATGGACTATGCTACTAGTGGCTCAATAATAAATAGACAATAAATTAGTAAATGATATTTAACAGTTTTCTCTACAAAAGACTGGTTATCTAGTTGGAGTTATATTATTACATGGTGGCAGATGGACAAATTCCATCCACTACAACCCTTGGAACATAACGGTAATATGGTGGATCAGTTGAAGAATTTTTTAACATCGGTTCTTGTAATAACTATGTGTCACAAAGCCACTCAAGGTGTCAGTGGAGGGCGCTGGGCTGTATTAATTCAAGGTGACTGGTGGCTTATTCATCTGGGTCTTTGACATATTATGAAAAAAAGTTATGCTCAAATAGAAAAAGAAATGCTTGCTGTAGTATTTGGACTAGAACATTTTAACGTTTAATGTGACAAAGCACGATAATGCACACCTTGTCTCTAATACCAAATCATGGTAAAGGACGCCTCGATAGCACTCTCTCTTTAGTAATGAAATCATAGAAAGAAAAAACTCTTCATTTAGTGAGAGAAGCTTTAGTCAACTTCTCTAGGGTTTTGGCGGGATTCATGAAGTTTGTGGTAGTTTTTACAGTTTTTTTTTTTACGAAGATGTGATTTTGCTATACTTTTTTGTAAAAATAATAGTACCAAACTGCAGGTATTTAACTAAATACGATCTTTTGAATATGTAAAATAACCTTTCATATCCTTTAAGGTGAAGTCAATATGACAATAATAATATAAATACATTTCCAGCAATTTTTTAAATTTCATAATGTTGATTGCAATAAAAGTGAAATCCTTACGGGACTGAGGCTGAAGTTTACCAAAAACCTTATGGGGCTTTAACTTATATGTCCTATAAGGTTTTCTAAAAACGAATCCCTCAGTTCTATAAAGATTTAAGGTATATATTGCTATGAATTGGGGTTATGAATTTTTAAAAATTGCTGAAAATGTCTTATAGATGTCTATTTTATATATAAAAAAGACAATCTTAGGTTTATTTGTCTTTTTAGTTTAGTATTGGTTTTTTTGTTTAGCAAAATCACATCTTCAAAAACAGAAAAATGATTAAAAAAAAAAAAAAACACTCCAAGATTTACCATGAACATGTTTTTTGTATCAAATCCTGATGTGAAATTCATAAGTCATATGTCACTCAGCTAACTAAAAATTAAGTTCAGAAAGGATGAAAATTAATGGAAAACAGACAAGTTGGATAATTGAATAGAAAATATCCCTTCACTGATGTTACCAGGATCGTCAAAGGTATCAAGGCCTCTTTGAGCATATCTATTTGTTCAACACCATGCACTTCAATGTCAAAGTTCATAGTCAAGTTTACTCATGAGCATCTTCAAGCTACATTGTGGGGAGGGCGGATTTAGTATGCAAAGAAGATGGTTTCAGATCTCTAGCAGCAAGGTGTAGGAGAGTGTAAGAAAAGCTTATGTTGATGCTTCATATAAATGATTTTGAATGGTGACTTAAAATTTTTAATGACATGAAAATTAGACCTTACAATTAAAAAAAACTAAGTAATCTTAGCAATCTTATAATTTTTTGGGTGTAAATTTTCAATTTGGTCTTTGTTCCAGATATACATAATATTTAATGAATTTGGTTTTAGTGCTTTATAACATCTATTATCTCTTAAGGACTAATAAAATAACACCACATTATCAGTTACCAGCCACTGAAACTTGTGCTGTTGGTATGAGATCCTAGGTGAATATCTGTTAGGTTACTTTCGCTAGCTGCATTTACTTTCTCCTAAGTCAAAGGATATAAAACACAAATTAATTGTCTAAAATGAAAAATAATTAAATACAAGTTTTCAATAAATATGATCATTAAGAAAAACGGGTGAATGTATATTTTCTAGGGCTGCGGAAATTAACTATTAATTAATCGATTAATCATTACAAATTTTGATTGATGAAAATTAATTTGATAGTTTAACATTCAATTAAAATATAACAAAATATTTCTCATATTTTTTTCTTCAATTTATTAATACCAGATTTACTCGTTCTATAGCCTGTTCATTCATAAGCTGACCCCCCTCTTTTGGAAGAGAAAAGTATTAAAAGTGTGTAACCTGCTCTTAAGTCGACCCCCCAAAAATAATAGGACTGCATAAACAAGATGATACTTTTTTTTAAAAACTACAAGCTAATTCGGTCATTATGATTGTTTACTTTGTACTTCCTATTTTTGTCTTTGTGCTCTTTGTTAGGCAAGAGATACCTGTATTTTTTTCTTTCTTTGGTAAACAGTGGCAAAAGCGCCTATATTAAAATTTGTTGTTGAAAACAAAATTTGTAAAACAAGTTATTAAAACATTCATAAACATTGAAAAATGATTAAATAAGGGAAGTGCAGATGTTTAAATACTATTTTATAGCTTCTGGTAGAGCTACTGAATCTTTTAGAATGTAGAAAAGGACCTTGATGATCTAAAATAACAAAACGGATATTCAATGTATATGTAGAAATTACTTATGACCCGCTTGTAAGCCAACCCCCCAA
>MUZC01004574.1:25099-43802 GCA_002072015.1 Radix auricularia | reverse complement strand
CCCCCCCCCCCCACCCAAAAGGCATTACGTTTTTTTTAATTTCTCAAAAACTACTAAAGCACATAGCCCCAATATTTCTATTAAAAGGTTTTAGCCATATTATGACAAGGCCTATAGTCACTATAGATTAATGATACTTGGCAATCCTCCGAATCCCGATCCCAAATTATTGTGTGTGTGCGTTTTATCACATAAATATGCTTAGTTAACTTAAAGGAAACGTATCAGTTATAACAATTGGTCATTGTTGAAGCCATTTTGTTAATCAGTACATATTTCAGCGTATTTTTAATATTTTAAAATAATTATGGCACCAGCAGCTCTGATCAAATACTACTCCTGTTTTGAATGCAGCGCACTTAGAAGGATTTGAATAACTCCGTTTTCTGCAACTATTTGCTAAGAAATGCAGAATGACAATTACAGTATTTAATGTTTTATCATTGGTTATCAGAAAATTAATACCACATGTGATGTGTTCTATCAATAAATAATTTAATTTAACCTACTATATGTCCTCTTATTAGGGTAAAATAATTTAGGACCGGGATTCGGAGGATTGCCTAAATAATTACTGTCGAACCCACTTATCTCGACCTCGGTTATCTCGCCAACCCTATTATGTCGACGCTTTTGAAGTGGAACCGCCAAATTCTCTCTTTGTCAAAACATTTTCTCATTGGTTATGTTGCTTCTTATATGTCGCCGAACCCTAATATCTCGAGTACAAAAGAGGGCCAACTTTGCCACTTAATGTCGGTTATCTCGATTATCAATTGTCTTCAAGTCAGCGGACCGGTCAATCGTTAAAAGAGAAGCCCATTTTACTGTCTGGTACATATTTTCCCTTAATTCTTTTAGAACCAAGAAGGGTAAGGCATAAAATTTTTACCTCATGAGGTCTGCTGGTGACGTCACAGCTTGCTTGCATTCAGCTCTTAGCGCTGTTACTGTTACTTCTGGTACTATGCGAAAACTTTTTAAAATTAAAATCATTCACTAGGGAACTCCACAGTAGTGATGATGTGTATTTTTATATTATTTATAGATCAGAATATTATTAAGAAAATGCTTTGTTGTCACGGTCGTTGGCTCTGGTATTCTGCCGTAACACAACAACAAAAAAAATAACTCCGGCTAATAAAGTATTTTATACCTACTAAATGAAGTTAAGATTAACCGGTCCTGATTAAAGGAATGAACAGTTGGTGCACATATGGTTTTTGTTGTCAGCAAACACGTATGTAAATTTTTAAAGCATGCCGATCACTTCACCAAACAAATAATGGCAACGTTGTTGTGTAAAAAAACCCTCCAAAAACATGTGCATATACATTCTCATTTATTAAATATTAGGGCTGTTATCGATTAAATTAAATTTAATCGTTAACTTTTGAAAAATTACAGATTAATTAATCATTAATTTTGTTAAGCTAAAAGTAAAGATGTATGACGTCCTTAAACTGAAAATTTCAAGGGAAGTTATAAAAACGGGCGATTGGTATTTGCATTAAGTTATTTTTAAAACAGTTACCACTGAAAACAAGTTAAATAACGTATTAAAGTTGAGGCACTTGAATGAAAATTTCAAATTAATTTTATAAATATAAAAGTAATACAGCTGTATAGAAATTGTTTGATGATTAGTAAAAACATAAAGATCATCTTTTTATCCCAAGTGGTTCAAAAGCTATGATTTTTTTTCTACGACCTCATAATCTCTTTTTTCACTAGTTCGTTTTCCTTCATATTTTGTGCCCTTTTATAGCATTTTTAAAAATGCCAATAACCTAAGTATTTAATTTAATTAAATTTAAAACATGTACTATTGTTAGGGGATATATTTTAAAATAAATAGAATCTAGTTCAATATAATGTCAATGAATTTAAATTTTGTTATTGTTAAATAGTTAAAAACAATGGTTTTTTTAATATCATTGTCCTTATAAAACAGTTTATTTTAAAGTATACTCTTTCTGAATTCNATTAAAAAAAAACAAAAAACATTTTTCTATTTTTAATCACTATTTTATCGATTAACATAATCTTAATCGATAAAATAATTTACCGATTAATCGAGAAATTAATCGGTAATTTCCGCAGCCCTATTAAATATTAACGCACATCATGTGCATAAAGAAATTTCAAGCACATGTTAATATTTTGCCACCATATTGGTTGTCGTTTATCTTGATTTTTGATTATCTAGACGCTTTTTGACAACCCCTAGGCCGTCTACATAACCGGGTCTGACTGTACTAATAATTAGTAATAATACATGTACTTTAATAATAATATCTTCAGAAATTTTGGTAAACGTGTAGTACTCCGACCGCACCGACGGCCATCTTGTTGCTATGGCACGTGACCGCCGGAAAAGTAGTGCGAGCCCCGTGAATTTAGAGGGGTAGGGGAATCAGGGATTCTAAAATTTTGCAGTTTTTTAGCATCCCGCTAATTTTGAAAAAAAAAAGGAAAAACATAGGGGGAAAAATAGGGGTGGATGGGGGGACATTCTAATATTTTAACGGGTATTTTTTAGCGTTTTTCATAAAAGCAAAATAGTTTTAAAAATGAAGAAAACAATGGGTACTCACCGATCAGGCATCGGAATCACAACAAAGGGGAGGATACACTTTTTTAATCCTTTTAGAAATTCACCCATTAGATCACTACTGCCACAATTAAAATTCTGTAGCTATACCTAACCCAAACTCTAAAATCTTCAATTTCCCGAAAATTCTAAAGCTATACCTAACCCAAACTGCCCAAACCCTAAAATTAAAATCTTCAATTTTCCGAAAATTCTAAAGCTATACCTAACCCAAACCCTAAAATCTTCAATTTTCCGAAAATTCTAAAGTCTAAAGCTATACCTAACCTGAACCCTAAAATCTTCAATTTTTCGAAAATTCTAAAGTTATTCCTAACCCAAACCCTAAAAATCTTCAATTTTCCAAAAATTCTAACAAAAAATGGCTACTTACTAATGGAAAGCACCCAGAGCAAATGGTGGAAAAAAACCGCCCGCCAAGGAATTAGCAGCACTCCTTTTCTAAATGAGCACAGCAAATAGTTCTTAGTCTTAGAATATACTCATTTATACTTGGGAAAAAATGAACAGGAGAGCCCCCCCCCTCTCGCTGCGCAAGAACACAAATCCAATTATGATAATAAACAAAGGGGAGGTAATAAATAAATAAGAAAACAAACAAGATTCAAGGGAAGCAACTATCCTTCATAGCAACCGGAAGAGACGCGATGCTGCGGTCAGAGTAATACATTTTAGCCGAAATTATTTTTAGCAAGGGTCGTTCCAGGTTTAAAAAATATTTTCCAGCAACCAGTAGCATCGTGACATTACGGTCGACATACTTCGCTTCATCCAAAATAATAAAAAAAACGACAGAAAACTACCAAACTACTTCCGGACGTCTCTCTCCATCCCTACCCATTTGCCAATTATCATTTAAAATTAAATTCATTTTATAAATAAAAAACGTAAGTTCTCAAGAGAAAATTAAATTTCGTAGTGAAATAATATACGTGTAAAAACTGCAGGATTACCCGTTTAAGAAACTGCGCTAGCGTAAATAATAAAGATATTACCATACCACAACTGTGCATATTCAAAATTATCAAACTTCAACAACTTGACATTTCCGGCTCAGCGGTGTAAGACATCTAGAGTTCACTGGGGAAAAATTTAATTTATATTTCGCATTTTAACACAACTCTCTCTAAAAATCACGTTAGAATTAGAATTTAACGGTTCACCGACAAAACGGCCCCGACAAAACGGCCACGGACAAAACGGCCCCGGTCAAAACGGCCCCGGACAAAACGGCCCCGGTCAAAACGGCCCCGGACTAAACGGCCCCGGCCAAAACGGCATTGAGCGGCAGTCTCTTCTGCATGTCACACACACGAATGCAGTCGGGCAGTGTTGCATGGCCTTTCTTACTTTCTCCTCGCTCTTTTTCCAACTGCTTCCTCCCTTGTTTGCTCCTCTGCTCTCAGAGATAATTGTTTCACTATAGCCAGCCACGTGGTCCTATCATCAGACAGGTTTTCTCAGTTTTTTAATGTCAAATTTGGCTACTTTCATGTCTCTCCTGCATATGTCCGTGTATCTGAGACATGGTCGACCAACCGACCTTTTCCCTGTCGCCAGCTTGCTGTATAGCACATATTTAGGTATGCGGCCAGCTTGCGTTCCCTTGACGTGTCCAAGCCAAACTGAGGCGTCTTTGGCTTAGTATGGCTGGAATGCTGAAAGTAAAGCAGGAAGAGAGCAGAGCGAGCCTATATAGGAAAGGAGAGAGTGGGTGGGGCAAAACGACTAAATTCTTGTTGGTGGTGATCTGTTGAGGTATAGGTTTGGGACAAGGTTTAAGGTTACTCAGCTTCTTCTTTTTGTTAGTTGAAAGGAAAAGATATAAGTCACGGTTGAGTTGGTGGATTCTGAATCTAATGATTTTAAAAGCCAGGTGGTAGTCCCGTAACTTAGATAGTATGCGGTCTTCAAGGCAGTATATCTGGGTGCTGATATAAGCGTTTGTGGGTGTGTATGAGAAGACGCATAGGCCTACATTGAAAAGCAATTTTCTTCTCAAGTGTTTGGAGTTTAGATATATCTTTAGAGTTAAAAGAAGCGAATGCTGGGTTAAAATTGCTTGAAAAGCCTTTGGGTATAAGGCCGAGGCGAATGCAATTATTAAGAAAGTTGAGATGAACAGTGTATCATGTTTTTTAAAAAATGTTTAAGGCCAACTCTTTGCAATCATGGCCTAAGTCAGGTGTTAGTAAACTGAAGGCAGTTTTCATCTCCACTTTTTGCTATTTTAAAAATATTGTATAATATTTTTATCTTATCTTATTATTTATTTAACAATTCTGCTTTGTCATTCCCTACGGTCTTTCTCCTCTTGTATATCTTGCATCGCTTAATTTATTTTATTTCCTTCATTCCACTCACCCCTCCTTTAGCCCTTCCTTTTACGTTATCACTATGCCTTCTACCAAACGTACAATGAGGACTTTGCCCCCCCCCCCCCAACAGTGTCGCTTTGACAGCCTTTGAGAATTTGATTAGCTCATATTTCAACTTCATACAGTACAGTAAGATTTGTTTTTACAAAAAGAGCGTCTGTCAAATTTTAAGAATCAATTAAGTTGAAACCATACTAGGCTCTAGTTTTTAAGAACAGTATCATTAGTATCAGAAGAACGTATGAAGTTTTGATAATCGAAACGTTAACTGTATTATTAACAGTTCCTTTATTTCTTTTTATCTAATTTTTTAATGTGGCTTTTCTTTTATTTCCATTAAATGCTCCACTTTATAATCTTTAAATAACATTTTCTTACCACATAAACTACTAAGAATTTGTCACCCCTGGCAAAGTGCCCCCCCCGGGGCATTTGCCCCCCCCCATTCCCACCCCTCACTACGTCACTGATCTTACTCTTCCGTTATGGAGGTGTTTCTTTCCCAATTTAATATCCTGTTGACAGCAAGTCAATTTTATTTATAACAAATTTAGTTCATTTATTATATTTTCGAACAGCCTACTCCAGGGATGGTCCATGGCCATGGTTAGTACAATGTATATATATTTTTATACTAATACAAAGTACTTTGAAATAGCCTTTAACTAAAAAATAAATAAAAGTAACAATAAATAATCTAAATATTAAACTAAAACTCCAAAACTAGTTTATTTAAGTTTATGTTTAAGTTTATTTAACTACAATTTACTACAAAGTAACATAGTTGACAAAACCAACACCACGTTTTGTAACTTTAAGTAATATATTATAACTTATATACTTATAATATATTTTATAGATAAGGTGCAGTATCGTTTCAGTAGTTTCATGTTCCCAAAGGTTAGGACCAAAAGTAAAAAGGAATATAATTTATTAAATATAAAATTATAAAATATAATGAATATAATTTATATATATTATATAGACTATTATTATTTTAAAATTATTATAGAAAACATTCACACACAAAAAATATTTAAAAATCATATTATAACAAAATACCTTTACATGGACATGGTAGATAAATGGATGCTTATTAAAACTTATTTAGTATTTAGCAATAAAAATATCAAAGTGGCTGCTCGTCTCGAAGAAGCATCGATACTGCTCGTCTCGAAGTCGAGCATACGCGCTCATCCACTTCCGGTTTTTGCTATTCTTGGTAACATTTTTTTTATAAGGTTAAAAAATTCATTGGTGTTTGTTGCTGTGTGGTCGTATTGATAGTTAGATAGTACGCTACATCGTAGGTCCGCGGTTCGATTCCTTACTGATGCCTAATTTTTTTTTTGAAAACAATACAACATGAATTGATAATGAATAAGATTTTTTTTAAAAAAATGGTTTGTTTTTATGTTAGGTTTAAGGATAGACTTTAGGGTTACGTTAAGTCATAGTCATAGGGTTTGGGTAGTGATAGTTTTTAGGGTTTGGGTTAGGTTTAGTGATAGTTTTTAGGGTTTGGGTTAGGTTTAGTGATAGCTTTTAGGGTTTGGGTTAGGTTTAGTGATAGTTTTTAGGGTTTTGGGTTAGGTTTAGTGATAGATTTGAGAGATTGTTTGAATGCACATATAGAATCGGAGGTTCAATGAAAGGCGTAGTGAATACTTGTAACTCTTCAATTTTATAAACATCATTTTATAAACTTCGAGATGACTAGTATTCATGCTGGATGACTCGAACTTCGAGACGAGCAGCACCGCCCTAAAAATATATATTAAAAAATAATTTTAAAAAACAACATTAAACAATATTTTAAAGTGCAACAAAATTGAGGTTAGAAGACACGCACAATTTTATTTTGTCAGATACTTCAATTTTAGAGTCACTGGAAATTGTTACATCTTAAATATTTATATATTTTATGGCCCTATAAGCACACTTACAATTACAGAAATAAAAAGTATAAAACATAGCTGAGGGGTACATTTTTAAATAATTGAGAACTGCAGCTTTGAAACAGGAAGTAGACTAAAAATATTGAATAAACTACAGAATACTACCGAAATACTTCCGGACGTCTTCATCCCTACTGAAATTAATGTCATCACAATTCTTGAGAAACTGGTAAGAATGGGGATGGGGATTTAATTTTAAATTATATTTATTTTTAAACATGAAATCATTAGATATTTTATCTAATTTAATTTAGAATTTAGTTTAGTCAATTTAATAATTTATAATGGTATTACTATATGAGTATGCATTGTTGTTTGTCCGTCGAGTCAACGAGGACCACTCTAGTCATTTGAGGGTTGCTGGGACTGGTTTTGTCTATGTGTGCACAGATGGCTGACAAGACCGATCCTGGCACGGAAGGTTCAGGAACAGAAAGGACATGGGACAAGTGGGTTGTCTCCTGGAGGGTTGGCAGCACGGGCCTTTCTGGCTTGCCTCTTCTTATCTGCAGTGTTGATCCTGTTTGCCTCGCATGTTCAGGCACCTTCGTGGATGGATTAGCGCCAGGTGGACCGGTCTATTGCAGCTTCTTCCCACGTGGCTGGGTTGATGGCAAACGCTTTCAGGGTGTCTTTGAAACGTTTCTTTTGTCCACAACGGGACCGCTGGCCATGCTGGACCTTGCCATGGTAGTCTCTCATTTGACATTTGGGCTAGGTGTCCTGCCCAGCGAAGCTGTGACTGCATCAGGAGGGTGAAGATGCTGGGGAGGCCTGCTTTGGTCAGTACCACTGTGTCTGGATTTTTGTCCTGCCACTTTATGCCGAGGATCTTCCTCAGGCTTGTTGTGTGAAAGTGGTTCAGCTTTTTAGCATGGCGTTTATACACGCTCCATGTTTCACATGCATAAAGCAGTCTAGGGAGCAAAACTGTCCTATATACTTTCACCTTGGTCAGGATGGTAATGCCTCCTCTGTTCCAGACCTTCGGGTATAACCTGCCAAAAGTGGAGCTGGCCCTGGCAATTCTGACATTCACTTCGTCATCGATGGTGACATTTTGAGACAGAGTGCTGCCTAGGTATGTGAAGCGTTTCACTGCGTTGAGTTTCTGTTTGACAGTGATGTTGGGCTCAGCGTAAAGCTTTCCAGGCGCGGTTTGATAAATGACTTCAGTCTTCTTTGTGTTTATTGTCAGACCAAAGTTAGTACAGGTGCTGAAGAACAGGTTAACACTGTGTTTCATGTCATCCTCTGAGGAAGCATTGAAGGCACAGTCGTCAGCAAATAGCAGGTTCCTGATTGTGTCTGTCCTGACCTTGGTTTTTTGCCTGAAGCCTCCGAAGATTGAACAGTTTGCCATCTGTACGGTTCCTCAGTTTGACACCAACATCCTTGTTTCGAAGGCCTCTGTCAACATGGCAGAAAACATGATGCTAAACAGCGTTGGTGCCAGGACGCATCCCTGCTTGACACCGTTTGTGACTGGAAAAGGTTAAGATAATTCTCCTCTGTCCTGGACTCTGGCTTGCATGCCTTTGTGGAATTGCTGTACCAAGGCAATGAATTTGCTTGAGCAGCCGAACTTGGCCATGATCTTACACAGACCCTCTCTGCCAACTGTGTCGAAAGCTTTGGTTAGGTCAACATAGGTGGAGAAAAGGTCAGAGTTCTGCTTCTGACATTTCTCTTGCAGCTGCCCGGCAGCAAACACCATGTTGATGGTTCCTTGCTCTCTTCGGAAACCACACCGGCTTTTAGGCAGGAGTTCTTGGTCAAGATGGGCTGTAAGGCGGTTGAGCAGGATTCTGGCAAGGATCTTTCCTGCGATAGAAAGCAGGAATATTCCTCTGTGGTTGTCACAAGCCAGACGATTTCCTTTATAAAGATGTACTATGGATGCATCTTTGAAATCCTGCGGCATTCTCTCTTGCTCCCATATTAAGAGAAATAGCTGGTGAAGCCTTTCAGTCAGGTCTGATCCCCCCTCCTTGTATGCCTCATCTAGTATGGCATCTGAAACAGGAGCTTTGCCACTGGAAAGAAGACAGATTGCTTTCTGGGTCTCGAGCTTCGTTGATTGGCACTTGGGGGAGACGATTGATGGCCTTGTCATTGATTGCAGAGGGGCGATTAAGGATGTTGTTGAAATGTTCAGCCCACCTCTCCAAGATCTTCCCTTTGTCCAAGATGAGAGTGTTGCTGTTTTCACAGAGGATGTTGGGCCATACACTTCTTTCAAGGCTTCCTAGAAGTTCTTAAAGACACGGCTGTCTGCATAGCCTTGGATCTCATCAGCTTTTTTGCTGAGCCAATCGTCCTGCATGTGACGGAGTTTCTGCTGTATAGTTCTACGTATGTTGTTGAGTGCTTCTCTCCTTGAAGTGGATTTGTGATAATTGAGGTAAGCTTGGTGGAGGTGGTGTTTCTCAACCAGTAACTGCTTGATGACTTTGCAATGCTCATGAAACCAGTCCTTATTTTTTTCTGATCTGTAGCCCCAGGGTCTCTGTAGCTGTGGTGTAAATCATCTCTCTAAGCAATGCCCAATCTACCTCCACATTCTGGTTTTCCGGAGAGGTGGATTTCAAGCGCTCCTCCAGAGCATTCACAAATGACTGCTTGCCACTAGAGGTCTTCAGCTCGGCAACATTTAGCCATTTGGGGGCCTTCTTACCCTGCGGGCGCCGTTTAGGCTGAATACAAATATTGAGCTTGGAGATGATGAATTGGTGGTCTGTTCAGCATTCAGCACCGCACATGGATTTGGTAACTCTTACATCCTGTCTGTCCCTCTTCCTAACGATTACATAGTCAATAAGATGCCAGTGGGGGTGCTTCCATGATTACAGGTAGGGAGGCGGAAGATTGTGTTGGTGATTAGCAGTTCATGTTCAGCACAAGTCTGGAGCAAAAGAAGACCATTGCTGTTACATTGGCCCACTCCATGGTGTCCAAGTGCTCCCTCCCAGGCACAGTTGTCCTTGCCAACTTTTGCATTGAAGTCACCTTGCAAGATGAGTTTGTCCTGCTTTAGAACGTCAGCAATGAGGGTATGAAGTTCTTCGTAAAACTTTGCCTTGACTTCATCTGGATTGGTCATGGTTGGAGTGTAGGCACTGATGATGGTGAGATGCTTCTTACCAGCAAACAGTGGGAGTTTCATGGTCATGAGCCTGTCATTCACTCTCTTGGGTAGACCAGCCAGGTTTCCGACAAGGTTTGTCCTCACCGCAAAGCGAACTCCTGCTTCATGCCGCTCCTCGCTGGGTCTGCCACTCCAGAAGAATGTGTAGCCGGAGCCTCTTTTACAGAGCTCCCCTTTGCCCGCAAGCCTTGTCTCGCTCAGGGCTGTGACGTCAATATTATATCTGGCGAGTCAGGTCTGTTCTCCTCTGAGGTCTGTTTTCATCGTCTCTGTCCAGGAGGGTGCGCACATTCCATGCCCCCAATGTGAGAGGAACTATCCTCATTTTCTTCTTTTTTTTTAGACCCCTGGTACAGAGTCCCCGCCAGCTGCGGTGAGCTGGCTAGGGAAGGCTCGAGCAGGCAATGTTTAGGGCACCTTTTCTAGCCCCTTCCTCATGCCATGGAGGTGAGCAGTGCATTCCTAAAGAGGGCTGCTCAGTCACCCAGGGGGCTGCTGGACTCCACCTCTGCTCTGTGTCGGTGAAGAACGACCCAATGCCCTAGGCCACCTGTGTGCAGGGTTGCGGCTACAGCTCCCAGTTTACCCACACCTGCCGGTTCGTCGCTTGCCTGTTGCCACAGGACTTGGTGGTGTGTTATGGGATGGGATGGATGACAAAAGTGACTTGCGCAATGACGTGGATTTAAGTGAGAAAGAGTTGCACAGTTTGTCGATCTCACTCTCTCGCCCGAAACCATCATGATCCAGTGGCAGGACAGAGTCGAGACGGCTGGTGATGGAGACGGGTGCAGTGGATGGCCATGATGTCCTGTGTGTCTTGTCATGCCCTTAGCGTTCCACCACACTTTGTTGAGACTTGCCTTCTTGACTGTTGACAATCTTGTGGTTCCTCCGCTCCATCCATCCAGTCCAGTCTTCATGTGCACAGGTAGACATACCTAAATCACAGAGGGTTTGAGACCTGTCGGCTACCCTCACCAGGTTTAGCCAGTCAGTCGAAGCTGTTGCCGGGGTGTGGCCACTGCGCTCGCTACAGCTAATAGGAGCCACTGGTGAGAGTTGAGTGTCAAGTGGGGACCAAGGCTGGGAGAACTTCCCCCTAGAGTGTACGACATGTCCCCTCACCAGAGGTACTACCCCTCCTTAGCACCCCATACACCCCTTGGTGTATGCATTAGATGACATCTGTCATCTGATTTTGATATTGTCATACTCATACTCATTCAGATGGGGTCCTGTTCTTTCTTGTTTTACTAATAGATCCTGTTCCAGGTCAGATTATGAAGGTATCCACGGAATATTGCCAAGATTCAACACTCATAGTAACTTTCAATTAAAGTTTACTTCAACTTTTAAAGATTATTCTACACTTTCATTTATGTTTTGGTCAGTTGGTCAGTAGCTTAGACCAGTGGTGGCTATCCTTTTTTGGGGCTGCATGCCCAAAATTCAACCAAAACCCACATATTTTTAGTAAAGTTCCAACTCTACAATTAAACCTGAAAATGGGGGTTTGATTTATCAAAGCAAAACACACTTATCTTAAGACTTAAAGAGAAAAAAACAAGAAAAGGGTTTTCAAGGATACCAAAAACATTTTATTACAGAAAATAGATTAGTTCTGTGTAATTAATGGGATTTGTGCTGCTGTATGGGCCTACATACTGAAAATTCTTCAAACCTTGAATCATATTTTGTTAATTTTAGCGCAACACAGACAGCACTCACGTCATCTGTTGGCCTGTTTCTTTTGACAATTTTTATCACAATTGATATACTTCAAAGCTGAAAACAGGCGATTACATGCAACAAAGTAAGAATAACACTCCCATTTTCATAACTATCACATGTGCTGTCCAGTGTGATCTCTTAACACTTAATCTTCTCAAATGCAGATCAGAGAATTTACTTTTCCACATAGAGCTTTCTTGAAATTCCAATAGCTCCATTTCCAGCTTTTCAAGATCTAACCATTGTAAGCAAGAAAGACAAAGTTCTTCAAACATAGATTTATCTGGAGAGGTAAAAAAACACATGTTTTTTTCCATCTGAAAAAAATGTAGAAATCTGACATTAAAATTCTGCATTGCAGCTGATACAATGCTGGAAAAGTTCTTGTAGATTTCTTCATGACTTAAAGGGATGTGTGCTAATTGTGTAGCATTTTCTAAATGAATCTCTAGATTTGGCAAATGATTGACCTGCCCGCTTGCTAGATATCTTTAAAAACATGCAGTTTTCTTTCAAATGTTTTATATTGCAAAACATATTCTGCAGTTTTTCTCAAGTCTTGCAATTGCTTGTTTTGTACATTGAAGTGTTGTGTAAAATCTATTAAAAACATGTCTACAAATGTTTATTAAGTTACCATTAAATATGTTTTTGTGAATAAATGTCCTCTTTTTAGTGATTCTAGTTTTGTTCCCTGTATAATTTGCCTATTTAAGCCTATTAGTCATTAATTAATTTAAAAAAATACTTTTCAAAATTTGAAAAATTTGTGTGAAATATTGGTAAAACAAAATTATTTATGTTCTTCTGTCAGTTCTATTCACAAATAAATTTGATGATTGAAATTTAAAAAAAAAAACTTCAAGAAATTAATTTTATTTTTCAAATTTTAGCAAAATTAATTATAAATTATGTTAAAAAATTGCTGAAAATTTTGTATGCTTTTCAAATTAAAATTATTATTAGTTTCATATACATTTTTTAAAGGAAAAAAAATATGAATGGATTGGAGAGACTATTAGATAATGATAAAGCTTTCACCAAATAAAAAAACAACAATAAACAAAATCCTCAGCTCTTCTGATAATTGATTAAATTGCTCTAGGGTGTAGTCAATATTATGTTAGATACAGCATGTATCAAACTCTTCAGTGTGAAACAGTCAACTGAATCATAAATCTATAGCCTTAGCCTGTAAAATTGATTGAGACAACCTTTTTTGTTTTTTCCCCCCCCCCCCCCCGCACTCACTTACAAATTCACCTGTGCAGAGGTTTATTTGAACTTTCATGATATAATATATAAAAATTATATTAGTATACTAGTATAAGTTTAAGTAGAATACAGATGTCAGTCTTTAGGGTTAAAGTAGCAGCACAAATGTCAGTCATGTGTTGTATATATTGTGGGATTAAAACATTTACCATAACATTGGATAATTTTCTTTAATAATTTTGCATTTTTGCTTAACAAGTTTTAATTTCAGAGAGTTAGCTACAAAATCATACTATAAAATTATATTATAAATGTTATTATAAAAATAGTAAAATTTATGCATTGTTTTTTTTACTGTTGAGAGATGAATACTTTGTGCATTCTCTAAAGAGCTATGGGTATGTGCATTAATTTTTATATATTATTTAATACTTACAAACTGTGCTATCTCTAAATGTTTTTATAGCAAAATGTGGACTATTCATCAGTTATTTCTTTTTTCTTCTTTCACAGTTCAACAACTAGATGATGTATTTACACCCTTGATACATTTCTGCTCAGTTTGCCCAAATTTCCTGTTGTCTCTTAATATGGAATCTTGATTACAATCTCGTAAAGCATATCACAATTTTTATTAGCCATGGAGAAGGACAAACAAATAATTTTAGAGATAGATCCCCAAGAAGTAAGGGGTATTGTTACTGCCGTGAAAGGTGCATTAGCAGCTCTATTTTATGGCATCTGTTCAGTCACATCAGCACTTGTGTCCAAAGCCCTCATGGACACATTAGAATTTGACTTTCCAGTTTTTATCATGGTTGCACAGATGCTTTTTACAATAACCACATTGGAAATACTCTGTTTCTTCAAGGTCTTAGATCTGCCACCCTACTCTCTCAAACGGGGGCTGTCCTTTGCAGCCCCAGCTATTTTCTATGGAACTAATTCTGTTTTGGCGTTAACTGCTCTGTCCCATATGAATATTGCCATGTATGGAGTCCTTAAGCGTTGTGTGCCTTTATCGACTATGTTGCTGTCCCTTGCTATCCTGAAGACTGGGTTACCCAACAGATTTACAATGTGTTCTGTTATTCTTCTGACAGTGGGATGCATTATTGCAGGTTTGTTAAAATTCATTTTCTTAATATTACTTAAATAGGTATACAACTGTGGGTACCAGATACCATTTTGATCTCTTTTGTCGTTTTTTTTAAACACTGAGATCATAAGGTTTTTATTTTTAGGGGAACATCTTAGTTTTCTAAAAGAATAATTATTATTTGACAAATAAATCATGAAATTCTGATAAATATTTTTGTATACACCTTGTTAATCTATGTATTTTCTGCAGGCTATGGAGATTTAGGCTTTAATTTGACAGCATATATTTGTGGAATAGGAAGTAATTTTACCCAAGCCTTGTACCTTCTGCTGGTGCAGAAATTTTCAGAACATCATGTATCAGTAGCGGAAACTCTACAATTGAATAGTTTCAACACTCTACCCCTGCTTTTGTTGACAGCTGTCCTCAATGGAGAGATTACCTCTATTTCAAAGTACACACATTTTTGGGAATTAAATTTCCAAGTGATGTTTTTCTTTTCTATTAGTGTTGGCATGATGCTTAACTATTCACTGTTTCTTTGCACAAGTCTTACGAGTGCATTGACCACTAGCGTTGTTGGTGGACTTAAAGCTTTAGTCCAAACTATTATAGGCCTTTTCACATTTGGTGGCATTTCACACAACTTGGCAACTTATATTGGTATAACAATGAATTTAACTGGTGGCATTGCTTATATTTATGCTCGTTACTCAGAGAACAAAGCACGCCCTAAAACAAGTTTCAGGAAAATAATGAGCTCCTCTGTATTAAAAAATGGTGGAGCTGGGCTCAGCAATGGATATACTCAGTCTGAATCTACACAAGAAGATTCCAATTCATCACAAAATTATAAATTTTCTGTCTCCACAGATGTACATAAATCTTAATGTTTATATCTTTGAAGTTATGTAACATATATTTATATATTGATTAGAATTAGACTATACACAGTATGGAAATAATTTATGCACTTCTTTTACACTGTTACTTCTAAAAAAATTAATTCTCTAAGTTCTTGTGCAACAATCATTTATATGCTTTTACAGCATTAACTGCCATTTGTTTGTTATGTTTCAAGTTGGCTTTCTGTTTGACATTATAACTTAAGAATAACAACTTGTCACCTCAGCAAAAATTATTACAGTATGACATCACTTACATGCATTTCTTAATTACACAAATTTTGTATGATATGATGAATATATTATGGTTAATGATCTCTTAGCTGTAGTGTGATGATTTTTTAATTATGGGATTTTAATCTTTGTAAAATGTGGGTTTTATCAACTTGCTGGTTTTATTTTTAAATAAATCTTTATCAATATCCTATTTATTATCTTATATTATTTTATGTAAAATGAAATTGATGATTTATCTAATTTTGATAGCTTTTTTAAAGTTGCGTTTTATCATTCTGGATATTTCTCAGCATCTCAAATCAGTAGTACATCCTTCTCACATATCCGATGTTATATTTAACCCTGAATTGCTATGTATTGCTTTCATTTAATTCAGGAGTAATGTAACTGAATTACTAAATTTGAACATAGTATTTATTAATTACTTTGTGTTTAAATTTCTTATGAAAACATTCATAACTTTTAATAGTTAACTTGGTTTTATTATTCTATTGCCATATTTGTATACTGTAACTTAGTGTCATTTAATGAAAATCAGTATTTTTTTGTGGCATTATTCCACATATATTCAATAAAATATTGAGTACATATACATAGGTTTGCCAAAAGTAAAAGTCAAATTTTCTTCTGTGCATTGATTTTGAATTTTCTAAGTTTAAATGACAATTTTCTCCTTCTCTATTAGCATTTAGTTGCTTTTCCATTTTACAAACTATGTTTTCTGGAACAATATTTTTATTTACAGAAATGTAATAGTCCCTTTAACCTGTGCAAAAAAAAACACAATGTTTTTGATGTTCTCTTTTTAGTGTATATGAGCAAAATAATTATTGCATAATCTGTCACAAAAAAAAACAACAATGGCTTGCAATGGATTACTTGTCACCAGACTAAATATAATGGAGTGTACAGTTATAATTTAATAATCTTAAAGAATGATTATAAATCTACTGAATTCCCATATTTTTAGGTGAACGGGATAATCCACATTAAAGTAGTTCATTTATACTCCCTTCACATTAATTTTTATATGGGTGTCCCAATAAAAATTGCTACATTCTGTGATGTTATTCATCATTTAATGTTTTCCTATAACACTTGAAAATTCAGTTGTTCTGTGTAATATGATTAAATTATGCTAACGTTGTGATCCAAAAGCCCTTTTGCTATTGTTTTAAATGTTTATATAATATTAATACCTGGCATATTCCAGTAACTATAGTTTTTACTTCATACTGCTGTATTAATAACTTTGAAAATTCCATTTGACACATTTCCAAGTTTCTTCTTTTAAATACACTGTAATGTGTTTTTTTGTGTGAATGATATGAATTTTCATTATCATGTACCAAGTCCCATGTTGTTTATTAGGAATAAAGTGTTTCTGCACATTCTCAAATTCGTAAAGAACTGTTCTACTTATGTTAGATGTTCTTGTGTTTTCAAATCTTTGAAGTCAAAAAGCTTCTTTGGACTAGATCTGACATAAATAATTACTTGATGCATTGAATTTTAAAAAATAGATGAACAAATATTTTTGAAGTTTAATTTATTAAGTCTGGAACATAAATGTGGACAAATTTAGATATAACATAACATTTTTGACAACTTTTATTAAAAAGTATGAAAATTTCATTTTCTTAGTACACTATCTTAGACTATTTTATTAAATTTGTTTGAGTGGTTCTAATTCTTTACACTTGTATCAATTTTTTATTTTTAAATTGGGAACTTAAAATGAATTGAAAATTGTTTGTTATTTTTCTATTAACTTATTAATTCTCTAAATAAATAGTGTTGAACTAAACATTAATTTTTTATCAATATTTAAAAATGGTGTATTAAAAATGTAGTTTTAGCATAATCTTTCATAAATGAATTTTTAAAAAATATTCAACAAAGACATAAATTAGCCTTTCAAAAAGATTTTCCTTTACGAAAAAAAAGAAAGTTAGTCAAAAAAAAAAAGATAATTAAAGGATAATTGGCTTAAGATTTACTATAAAAACAAGTAAGCGTCTGATCCTTAATGGAACATATTTTACAACAGGTATACAAATATTTTAGGATGAACTTATGGGTTAATTTGCTCAGAGTTATTTCAAATGTCTGGAACTTTTCAAAATGACTACAGTGATGTGTTATACCTAAATTTAGCTACTATTAACTTATGTTAGAAATTTTTAGAGAAATATTACCTGACTATGACAAAAATATAAGTAGATTTAATGTAATGATTTTTAAAACTTTTTCTTGTGGAAGGGAATTAATAAGCAATTTATTCAGTGTTAATTTTAAACAAAATTTTTATTTTATAGGTTTACAGCCCATTTAAACAACCTTTGAGAATTAATATACTTATTTACTTCTGTATGGAGATAAATAAAAAAACAACATAAAACCAAATGTAAAAATAACAAATGTCATCAATACATTTCCCATTTATTCCTGTCAAAAATTTGGTTAATGCCTTGCATCTATACAAATAAAAATCCATACTCAAACATTTTGCACATCAAATCTTGAATTCTACAAAGACATTTTGAGCTAACACACATATGGATTGCACACTTGGCAGTATGTATAAACAAAAGACCATCTCAGTTGATGTCATAAAATGTCTGAGCATTTTTTTAAAGATCATGTCCAAGCATTAAAAAAAAATATATTTTAGTTTTCTCTAAATTTAAGTTTAGCATAAAAATCTATGAGAAAGGTTAAATTCCATGTTCAATTTGGAGTGTGCCACATAAAATTTTCCAATACTTGTTAAGATAAATTTTAAAAAAATGCAGTTTCAATGACTTGAACCAACCAGTAAAATATGTCTTGTTCAGTTCATCATACATTCTTCACAGGATTTTAAAATAATAAATTGCTAACTGATAAATCAATGCATCACAAACTAATCTTCCATCTATAATGAGGCATACGAAAACTTAAATCTCCGTAAAAACCCTAATACAGTAAAAAGGCAGTTTTTATGGATATATTGTACGTAAGAGATAGCAATTATGTTTTATAATATAACTATAGAGAAATTATAGATAGTGTTTCACATACTCCCTGAAGAGATCATTAGCTAATGCATAAATGGAAGATATCTAGACAAACTAACATTTATTTTTAGGTCCTGTACTTAAACAAACTTAACTATAATTCTGAACTGGGTTTGTCAAAGCGGACTTCAGTAATTCTTTACTTTGGCTCAAGCAGTCCTCCAAAATTTTAGAATATAAAAAAGAGCCTTCTAAACACACTTTTGAATTAATTTTTTTTTACAGAATCAGAATTTCATCAAACTTTTTTGAGTAAACTGAATTAACTTACAAACTAATTATTATTACCTGAGAAAAACTTAAAAAGTGAGAATTAAAATCTTAAGTAATCAAAATCGTGGGGGGGGGGGGGG
>MUZC01004574.1:13775-25073 GCA_002072015.1 Radix auricularia | reverse complement strand
GGGGGGGTGTTGGAGATATTTAGATAAATACATATTCTAAATCTGATGTGTTGTTCAACTTACAAGAAAAGTTATTATCTTGCATACATTACTACAATAGCTATAAAATTTTTTTTTAATCTTGCAGCGGTGTATTTTTAAATGTTTCTGGGTGATGGCAAAAACAATAATCAATAACACTAATTTAATTTTAATTAAATTTCATACAGTGGTGCTGTTTTTACATCTCAAATTATGAAAACATTTAAAATTATTAAAGTTTTACCATGAATTCTATAGAAAGGCCCATATTAAAGTCAAGGAATTATCTGGGAATATGCCAAATCACATTTTTAAATGTACAAATTTAAAGAAACAAAATTTGCACAGAAAGCGACAAGTAAATTATTAATTTACATTAATTTTTTTACAATCAAATAAAGAGAAAAATTTATTCTTTGTTCACTTAAATTTTAATTTTAAAATAATGAATAAATATATAAAATTTTGTGAATAATTAGAAAACTTTCTATGCTGATCTACATTAGTGTGTAATAAAGAATCCTACTAGGCTTTGATTAAGGGCCTAATCCATGAGTATCATAAAATTAGCCTTGCATTATTCATGTTTGGGAGTTATATATGAGAATATAGGAAGACTTGATTTTACTTGCTTGCTCACAAAGACAGTCAGTAAAATTGTAGCCCATCATAAGAAATATGGACTTTTCAAGAAAGTGCTATTTTGTTTATTTCAGGTTATGCATATTGTTTTATATTATAAAACTTTATCAATATACAATAGCAAGGAAATCAAAGCCCCAACTAATAAATTAGCTAGGGAAGTTACAGCTTGAAATTGATTTTACAAATCTATGGACTTATGCTGATGTAAAGAATGTCATTTAGACAGCTGTTACACATGGACCTTTGTTACATCACATATTGAACAAGGACTGAGGTAAACATATCTACAAAACACTATTGTATAAGTTATTATTTTACAATGAATATTCTAGGATAGATTCTAGCATACATTCTGATACTTGTGGTGTTTCATCTTCGTACTGATGCTGATGTATAAGCAACCTTATAAAGGGCGAATCCAAGGATAGCAGTGACAGCAATACCTATGCCCACATGTACATAAGTGTTAGACCCAGACTGGAACAATCCTTTCACATGTCTGCACAAAAATAGAAGAAAAAAAAACGATGGTTAAAAGGGAGAAAATTGTATATGAAATAATTAAAACAGTAAGTTTAAATTAAAAATTGAACATAAATTAAAACATCAAATTCCATGCCTAAAGTGCAAAAAATTTAGAGTCACAACAGGAAGGCACCTGAATTCTTTCACATATTATCACTATGATTCTCAAAACACATATTTAAATAAAAGTGTATTTGTAAAAAAAAAATCCACATTTTTTTTCCAGTAAATTTATCCAAGAACTAGGTTTAATTTTCAAATTTGCTGCACAGTATTGCTTTACCACATGATCTAACCAAATGATTTAAAAGTTAGTTTTACTTTTTACGCTATCACATCTAAATTGTCTCTGGTTCAATTTTGAAGATGTGATTTGTGCATTTAGAGAAAGGCAGTGATAATATGATTCAAACATTACAAGAATCATTAAGATTAGTTCATTACAAGAATTATTAGGATTAGTTGAATTCTTCTAAGTTAAACTTGTTATTAAAAAAAAAACGGAAAAAAAAACGGAAAAAAGCAGATAAATAGTTCACTGAATTTGTTTCTATATTATAAAACTTGGCATGAATCAATATTAATAAACAAAATATATCTTAGATATACAGACGCTCCTTCTATGCAGAAGATAATTGCGTCCACAGACCATGATAGATGATCTGTTGGCAAGTGATGCAGCGGTCACAGGCCATGGCTATAGGTGTTCCACGCATTACCCCAGCCGCCTAACTATTGTCTAGTTAGGTACCCATTCAGAGCTGGGTAACTCGGGGACTCCTCAGGCCCCGGGAACAAATCCTTGCCTTTGCGTGGATTCGAATTCGTGACCATCAGTACGACAGTCAAGCCCGCTACCACTCGACCACTGCGTCCCACATATATATTTACTAAACAATAAATTATGTTGCTCAAATTAAAAATTCTAGTTGACAAATATTCAACTAAAAAAGAGATATTAAAAAAACATACTTATATTAATGAGCTATTATACCATATACTAGTTGAATCAATGGCTTTTGCCTTCAAAGTATAATTCATTAAAAATAAAAATTACTATGCAAGGACAAAATAAATAATTTTTCTGGAAGGAAATTAACTAATTTAACATTCACAAATTTAACAGAACACACCCAATCAGATATCTAAATTTGCATAACTTTCTGGTATTTTAAAAATTATTTTTGAGGCCTAAATAAGTAAAAATATCTTCATTTGAAAGAGATTCATTTTGGAATAAAAGAAATTTTTTTTAAAAAAATCACAGATGTCATTTTAAAAATTACTCTGAACATTTTTAACTTCGATAAAAAAAATGTATGGAAACAAAATAAGGCATATTAATATAATAGGACTGCGATTAGCCATAACGTTTACTTTTCTACTAGTTAAATAATAAAGCTTGAATTTAATGTTTGTTGCAAAACTTTTTCTGTGCAAACAACACTTAGGATTCAATGTTCGAATTCCAGGAAAATCAAAGCCAATGATTTGCAACACAACTAAAAAAAGTTCATTCTTTTATGAATGATTTATTAACCCAACTTTAACTAAACTAATTTGAAACTGAAGGTGTTCTATCGCGTTGAATCAAACAGAGCATAAAATCGATTTAAACAATTTTTGACAACCAACGTACCTCTGTTTGAATAAGTAAATGATTATAGTCTTCCTCATTTTCCAAACAATTTTGAGCAAATAATCTCTCATTGAAAGCATTCATTTTGATTTTAGTAACTGCTCTAATAACATAATCTAGTGATCCATGCAAACTTTCACTAAGATTTTTTGAGAATAAATGATTTTGATGAATGACACAGCTTGTTTTAAGAATGCAAAAATCAAGGGTTCTTCTTTAACTTCAATTATCTTTTTAAAATTCAGCAAATAGCATTTCACCTTTCGTATCTGTTTCCAAACATTTAGCCATACTTCAAATATTCAACAACGCCATATTGTCGGTATTGTTTCTTCGGCTCACTCAGTGCTGGATCTACCTATTTGCTAAACAAGCTATAGCTTAGGGCCCCTGTCTTCTTGGGGCCCCCGTAATTTTGTTTTCATATTTGGCACTGACATTGAATATCTTGACTTCAAAAAAGGCCCCCATATTTCAAATAACATCGGGCCCCACCAAGTCTAAATCCAGCCTTGGACTCACTTATTCTCTTATCTGTTGTGACAAACAATATTTCATGATGGGATACAATTTAGATAAATATAACTTCCCAAAACATTGAAAAATACACAACCTTGCAACCCTTGTAGATTCAAGTTAAAAACATGTATTTTTCTGACCTACCTATAGGAATTACGCATTTGTTACGCATCAAGCTTGACCTTACAAGTGTTTTGATTGGTTATAGATGTGGAAATTACAGTAGTTCTATTTACTTTTCTATGTAAAACAACCTTAACTGAAAGCACCTCCGATAGTATTTAATTAGTAGAAAAAACATTCACATTCTATTTTATTTATAATTATTTATTTTAATTTCTATAACAATTAAAATTGATTGGTTTTATAATTTTCATTAAACCTTGCACGGACCCCTTTACATTGTTCAGTGACCCCCAAATCAATGTTAATATTCCAAGGATCCCCTGATTGGTACTGGGGACCCCTGGGGGTCCATTCGGACCACTTTGGGAACCACTGCTCTAAAACATATCCTTAGGTTATTAAAATGACATTTAAAATTTATTTTTTACAAATTAACTCTTGATTTTTTTTTTTATAACACAGTAAAAGAAATGCAGCTTATGTAGCCAAAACTACAGAAAATTATATATGTAACAAATTGAAAAAAAGGTAGATTTAACTTAATTGCAGCCAAATTTACACTACTCAGAATGTCCCATATACAACAAGAGCTGTCATTTTCAAGGCATTATTTTTTCAGTGACTATGGTATTTGAAGTCTTCATTATTTTTCCATAATCAAAGATGCCCCAAAATTTATGTGCATTAGTCTGAAAGTACTGTAACTATAACTTTAAATCAAGGCTGGATGGTTTATGGATTTATACACATCTCTTGAAAATTTATAAAACTAAACAATTTAAAACATGAATTCTCTATATATATCTTTATCTTAGATATACAGACGCTCCTTCTATGCAGAAGATAATTGCGTCCACAGACCATGAGAGATGATCTGTTGGCAAGTGATGCAGCAGTCACAGGCCACGGCTATAGGGGTTCCACGCATTACCCCAGCCGCCTAGCTATTGTCTAGTTAGGTACCCATTCAGAGCTGGGTGACTCGGGGACTCCTCAGGCCCCGGGAACAAATCCTCGCCTTCGCGAGGATTCGAGCTCGTGACCATCGGTATGACAGTTGAGCGCGCTACCTCTCGACCACCACGTCCCACACGTGTTAAGAAATAAAAAGCATGGTATAAATTATTAAAATTTCATGAAAGACATGAAAAGGCAAAAACGTTTTCTTTTACAGTGGGAGAAAATAATACTTCGACAAAATATAATTAATTCAAAGTGACTGATCCACATTTTTTAAAATACACAATTCAAGGTCTCAATGCAGTTTAGTAAAATAATATTATTTTATGAATCTGGGCTGAGGCACTACAAATTAATTATTGAAACATAAAATGAAACTTGCGGTTTGTGATTACTATTGCAGTTCTAAATCTGATTATGTTGTTGAATTAAAAGGAGGGAAAAAATCTGCATAAAGTTATAAGCAAATTTAATTAAAATATGTAAGAAGTATTTAACTTTAAATGTATTGACTGAATATACAAAGTTGAGTAGCAAATTTAACTAGTTTTGTTTTAATTAATATTACACTAAAATAATTATGACAAATCCATGCCTAACAATGAACATTAAATAAGAGAACAGCACAAAAACTGTTGACTATGCAATTGATGGAAAAGGCAAAGATATATTCAAATCTAAATATAGTACATGCATTAGCTGTTGTCCACAAAAATCAAATCACATTGATTGAGGAAGCGCTTAACTGCAGGATTTTTAAGTTAATGTCTAACTCATTCATGTATTCATGTCTAAGTAAATATGGTTATTATCAGACAAATATTATTTATTGGAATACAGAGTTAACAAATGTTTGGAAGAGAAAAAAAAGTATAGATATTAAAATCAATTTGTGTTAATTGCTAAAAAATTATGATCCGTACAATGAGATTTAAAAAAATTATATGCTGAATGACTATACACATCTATTACTATCATCATTATCATAAACTATAGTCTTGTGGTTGATTCTAAATAAAAATTTGCCTGTCTAAGTAATTTTATTTAAAAAAGGAAAGAGTTATTTTTCAATTGATAAGAAACCTGCAATTATAACCTTTTAGGAAAAAGGAAGGGGTAACTTGACGAGATGGGGGATTTTTTTTAATCTCCTGAAAAAAGAACTTTGCATTATTTAAACAACCAAACAAAAATATTGAATAAAGAAAAATAGCTAAGTCAGATTTGGTAACTTTACACATACCAAGCTTTAAAAATGAAAAGGAAAACATTTCTTACAAAATGAAGATGTGAAAAATTGTACAAAAAAATATAATTATAACAATATAAAACTTTGTAAAGACAATGGCAAAACAAAATCTGGGGTAACAATGTTAGAGTGAAATTA
Source organism: Radix auricularia (assembly GCA_002072015.1). Lineage (NCBI taxonomy): Eukaryota > Metazoa > Mollusca > Gastropoda > Lymnaeidae > Radix > Radix auricularia. Next base: position 19,251 of record MUZC01004574.1, on the reverse strand, counting down.
AACAGACACAAAATTTAAGTAAGCTGTTGCAACTTTAAAAAAAAAAAAAAACAATCATCATGCATTGATGGCCCATATATTTCAACTGTAAAAATTGTTAAAGAAACATCAAGCACAGGCCAAAGTGCAGTACAACATCAACAAAAAAAAACAACCAAAAAATAAAAAAAAAAAAAGACAGGAATGGAATGGACTGTGAGATATAAAAATATGAGAGGAACCTTAATCTTTCCTCCAGCCATAGGGGGCGCTGATGAACCAACAGCATGTGAACCAGGCGCTTCAGGTTACTGAAATAAACACACACCATCTCGGTTACCATAAAGGACAAAGCAATTACTTGCTTGTCTTGGATAAAAGATGATACCTCTCTACCATTGCCAGAGTTGACACACTATAAGAGACTTTCAAAGGGACTATCCATGTTTTGCAAGACAGTAAACTCTGTAATTCTTGGTCATAGTTATGTAAAACATATGTTTATTGATAGCATGTTTATTTATTATAATCTAAATTAATAGAAAAAGCACACAGTGCAATGTAATAAGTGAAGACAGAACTCTGGACTAAAGTTTTGTTAACATTATTTTTGAGTCTTGAGTATTACCTCAACATAGGGCTGGCATAGTTGCTTATTTAAAATTTAATGTAAAAGTTGAAAACTATTAAAATATTATACCTCACTACAATATAATATACAAATTAAGAACCAATAATTACATACTATCACAACTTTAACTAAAACTTTAAAATTAATATGAAAAGAAAGCCTCTTTGCAATAATGTTTCCTTTAAAGCCTAAACAGCATAACTGTCTTTTAAAACATTAAAGATATATCTCCAATCAGAAAATAAATGAAAATATTCAAAAGTAAGTTTACTTACGGGTAGGCAGCCATCGTTGCCAATTTAACATAAACATCATGATTAACTTTGTCTATGCAGGTGAACCGCTGGGCAGGCGGTAGCTTAAAGCGGCTACAGAACTGTGCAGGTGTCAATTCATAATCTTGTCTGACTTCTGGATATTCAGCTTTTGAGGCTACAATTAATGTTGGTATCTTACTGTCGATAAAGTGCTTCTGAAAAATTATATAAAAACAACCTGTGTTCAGTTCATATAACTCAGATAACTAAATATTAAATATATATAAAATAATTCAAGAACAAAGTAAGGTTGTTAACGGTTAACTGGTCCTCAGATCAGGACCAGTCCCTTTTAATCAGGACCACTTAACCGCTAATTCAATAAGCCCGTTAAGCTTATTACCAGGTCTTTGTTTTTTTTGTATTATGGTTAAGAAGAGCGATGGTGACTTCAAATTGCCTTCTCCATATTTCGGTATATAAATAATATGCACATCATCACTATTAATTTACTTCGCCTACAACTAAGAATGATGTTTTTAAATTTTAATTTGCTTAGTTGTCTAGGCACCATACGAAAGCTAGTACACAATGGGTGTTTGATGTGAACAACAGCAAAGGTTTCAGATTGTTACTATTTATATTACGTGACAATCAGTTAAATGAAAAGACTTTATCAAGAAGAAAATTAGTAATTTGAAAAAACTTATTGTGAGTGAAAAGAAAATGATTATGAACAAAGAATTTCCTCTACAAACACTAAATACTGTACTTTTTAAAAAATTCAATATCGCAATGAATGGCAATGACAGTAGTCCATGTGCTCACAAAATATACAACAATGTAATTATAGTCTGTTTTTTGTAAAGACAAGTAAAGGTGTAAAAGCATATGACCCCATGACCTATCAGCATTCTCTAGTCATCGGTTTATAGTCTGTTTCCCTGCATCCAAAAATTTTTTTTTCATGATGGAGATCGCAATTATAGTAGTCCATGTGCTCAGCTCACAAAATAGACAACAATGTAATTATAGTCTGTTTCTTATAAAGACAAGGAAAGTATAAAAGCATATGACCTATCAGCATTCTCTGGTCACCGGTTTATAGTCTTGTTTTCCGCATCCAACAAAAATTATCGGTGCTTAGTAATATTACGAGAGTAATTTGGTAGACACAAAGATACCCAGCGATTAATCCATATTCAAATTCGAGTTCGGCCTTTAACTAACAGTTTTCAAAGGAAGTTTACTTAAAATTACCACATCAATATAAAATTTGATTTTTTAATAAAATTATTTAATGTACGTTGGAAAAGGATCACAGCGCATCAGAACTGAACACAAGTGGGCAGTCACATGTTCTTTGAAGTCACCATCAGACGGCGCGAGTGGAAATTTGATACACACTCTCTTTATTGGTTCTAAAAAAACAAGGAAAAATACTGACAAGACAGTGAATCTGTCTTTATTTTAAGGGTTAACCAGTCCTTGCAAATGAACTGACTTGACATTTGATAACATGTCGTTTTAATACTTTTAATACATAAAATTAAATATTAATCATTACAGTTTACTCCTTTGTTGGAATGATTTTTAAAAAAAATTAATTTCTTTTTAAAAATTCACTGTTTTGACAGTAGTGCAGCAGAGGGGAACACTAGAGTCAGTACATAAAAGGCGGTTGGATGTTAAATCAGACAACATGGGGCGATGCGTTCTGTTGTTGGTTCACAAAACATAGTAAAACTTGGGACCAACAGTTAATCTGTCTTTTATTGAACAGTTAACCGTTCCTCAAAAACGAGCGGTCTTAACAACCTTAGAACAAAGTTAACTGCTCCTATCAATAATTTGGAATTCAGTTTTTTCATACATCTAAATCATTAACAATTTTAGCAGGTTTTTGTCCTTCCATTTCCTACAAATTTTGAAATGTAGCTCACCAAATACATCCTGGCACAAAACTCAAAACTTTGTGGATTAGTGACATCATAAATTAAACAAGCTACATCACAGTCCAGCTCAGTTGGCGTCAGCATTTCACTCATCATCATATCCACTTCATGGAGCTAACAAAAACAAATTATATTTTCCTTAATGGGGATACATTTTTGGGCGTAAAATACACATTTATTACAAGAGGGAAATAAAGTTATATAGTACCATTAAAACAAAACATTAACAATTTATATGTTTAATGCTTTGATTTAGTTAATAACTCTGAAAAGGCCTTTAAATTTTGTGACACTTACATAATGGTAACTTACCATAAGGTATTTATCTTGGCCATATACAAGTACTGTATTAATTGTAAAGTTTGACAAATTTTGCCTATTGAGAGTAGCTACATAACGCAAGTTTCTGTGAAGTAAACCTTGCAAAAAAGCAGTCTGTAGAGTAAACAAAAGCAAAGACTTACATATCTGAAAAGATTCCAAAAATCTGCCATTACAGTATACCTTGCTAAGTTCGAGAAAACAAAAATTTTAAACTGAGAGCCCTAATGTTTTGTAATAAGAAATAACATCCAGAATTATTTATATTCTATTTAAGGATATAGGTCATGCAGTTTTAATTCACATATTTGTACTACAATTTTAAAATTTATTTTGTTTCAGCCATCTTTTAGCATTAGCATAAAAAAACTATGTTAAGACTTGACCAAATAATAAAATAATCCAAACCTTTCCCACAGACTTTGCACCTAGTACATGACATCGAAACACATTTCTAGCTGTCTGACGCTTTTCTAGGTCAATTTTCTTGTCTCTTGTCACTAGTTAGTAAATGGAATCCTTGTTAGTTTAGTTTACATTTAATATAGAAATAAACATGAGAAGATAAATAAAATAGAGAACAATGTTAAGTTTTAAATGAAAAACATGTTAGAAAATGTATCTCTACTCTTCAGAGTATAATGAATTTAATAAAGAACATAATAAATATGGGGTATGAGGGTGTTTAAAATATCATTCTGTTTATTTTCATTATTCAAGAAAAGATAAAAGATGCCTGATGTGTCTCTTATTGAATGTTATTGTAACACTGTTAAAAATAAAAAAAAACTTGAAATAATCTAAGCTAAAAATAAAACAATATCAACACTACACAAATCATACTTCAGATTGGTGATTTCACACAAGACCTTTTAGGATTTTTACTTATTTATCTACTTGAATATTTTATAATTAAGTTTTAATTGATATCCATGTAATCTCTTAGTGCTTTAAAAAAAAATCCACTTAATTTAAGTTGCAAATGGAATCTAATTTATGTTTTTTTAGGTGCTCAAGCAGAATTACATTAAATTTGCTAAATAAAAGAATTTCAAGACTAAAATCTCGTAAAATTAATACCTAGCAAAAACTATAGAAGAATTTCTTTTAAGAATTTAATTTTATTGTTTATTTACATTTTGTTACAAGAATATTATGATGTTAGGTTATATTATTTTAAAAGATATACTCTACTAGTAATTTGTGTTATTTTATTTTCAAATGAAAAAAATAAAAAATGAATTGGGAAAACATAAAAACTAAGGTTGTTAAGACCGCTTGTTTTTGAGGACCGACTAACCATTAAAAAAAAGACCGGTTAACCGCTCATCCTAATATCCCTAATGTTTTGAGACCCATTTGAGAACTAACAAGAGAATGTTGTCGCCTAGCATCGTCTGATGGCATCAAAGCCCGCTTCCCCCCGCTTGCGTTAAGCTCTTTCCACATTGCCCTCAATTCAAAGCATTTTTTTAAATCCCAAAAATTAACTAAACAGTAATGGTTAATTGTCTTTTTTATATTTTATTTTGGGTACTCGTAGTTCACCGGTCTAAATAAGAGGACAGGTTCAATCGTTCGTTAAAGTTAGCAAGGTTTTTTCATTTTTTTCATTAGTTTCAAAAACCAACGCCTCGCCCCGTCCGTTGTGACGTCATGTTTACATCTCTTGCGTGTGATGCTGATCAACTCGCGTATTAAAATTAATAATATAATAAAATTATAAAGCTACGGAGTAAACTATGATAGAATGGAATTTATTTTAAAAAACATTATTTTTCTATCGTCAACTCGCCAGAATAAATGAATTTTGCGACGCACACGTTCCCCCTCCCCGTTTTTTTCTGTTCAAATAGGGTTTGAGCTACACTCGGCATACTATTACAACTATTAAGGTGGTAATCAAATGCCTTTGACTAGCAGGAAAACTGTCACTAAAGACCGAACTCGAATTTGTGGGCCAATTAATCACCCGGTATCTTTGCTACGTCTTTCAAATACCTCTCGTAATATAGGTACATGTACTTCACTAAGCGGCGTGCGCCGATAAGTTTTTGAATGCCTGAACTGAAACAGACTATAAACCGGTGATCAGAAAATGCGGATAGGTCACGGGGTCATATGCTTTTATAGCTTTCTTTGTCTTTATAAGAAACAGACTATAATTAATATAAATAGAAACAGCCGCGGCCTTGACCGTTGTTGACATCAAACGCGCAATGTGTTAGCTCTCACAGTGGCCCGACAACTAACCAGCTTGGTATCGCTTTTACTCAACGCGACAAAGCGAGAGGGAGAGGCGCGAGGCGCGTTACCGCTTGTGTTGTTTTTTT
>MUZC01004573.1:521539-568797 GCA_002072015.1 Radix auricularia | reverse complement strand
TGTCGTGTGCGCAATAGTCGTGTGCGCATATGTCTGGTTACCCTTTCTTTAATGTAATTAACTTGCAAGGAATTTATTTCAGTTATATTGTAACAAATGCATGACATTTTTCTCAAATGTAGGGGGGAGGCAAATGCCCCCCTTGCCCCCCCCCTTGAATACGCATATGCACACACAAATAGTTTCAATGCTAACATGCAAGCGCAGATTTGTGGATTCGATCTTTCATCACTTTTCTACGCCTTGCTACCAATGACAATTTTAGGAAAAACCCATCCAACACGTCAAAACAACCTAGATCCGAAAGAAAAAACCTAGGCATGCTAAAAACGTAACCATTTTAAAATTAAATACACACTTGAATGACAATAATATAAAATGATTAGGAACGTGCTCATTTTCAAATAAGAAATACTTTTTAGGGAGGGGGACTTTGTGACCTTATATTTGTTTATTTTTAGTGTGTCTAGGTTTTTAAAATTTTATTTTGGATCCAGGAGGGGTTTTCGACGTGTTTGCTAGGTATTTCCGCTCTTCGCCAACAAAGTTTAATGCATGTGGGAATTTTTAGAATAATTAGGGAATTAGTTGACTCCTGCCTGGAAAAAGTTTGCATCTTCAATTGGCAACACTGAGTGGAAACCTCCTTCGTTGGCGCCACCTTTCGAATTCAGTAGCACAGAGCCATAGGATAGATATAAAAATGGAACAGCATAGGGAATAGGGCGGCTAAAAATACTGTTGCTACAAAATACTGAAAAATCGAATTTTTTGGGATATTAATTACACATATTTAATTAATTTTTTTTACTTTCACATAGCATATTTACTATAACTATAATAAGAAAGAAAACAAAAATTATAACCATTTTTGAAATAAAAAAAACCTAGATGAGATTTAAAAAAAAAAAAAAAAAAAAAAAAAAAAAACAAACTATATCAAGGTTGAAAAACCTAGCACTGGCAGCACTTCTCGCTACAAAGACAGATTTTATTTTTTTTAAAGAAAAAATTACATAGAATTTTTTTTTTAATTACCAACTCAAAAAAAAATTATTTAAAATAATGTTTAGTCTAGAGTGTATTTAAGTTTAAGGTGAAGTATTTGTCTGAAGCACTTTGGATATAGATAATCATTCAAAACATTTTTTTTTAAATTAGCGAAATCAATAAATAGGGTTAGCATTGAAAAAGAGAGACAAAACAATTAAGGAAACTTTAAGACCAGGTGATATCTCAAGTAGGCAAATTAAAAAAGCAACACAGATTGTCACAATGGTAAAATAATTATCTGGGGGTGGGGGAGGGAGACAGGATTTCATATTATTATTATTATTAAATGCAAATATGATAAAAACAACGCTTGTCTACCATTTAGCAATGTCAAGATTTCCAGAATATAATTTATCCTAGCCTAGTACCTTTTAGAATTGTAAGTCTCAGTAAAATGTCACTACATGTATTTATGACTCTTTCTGTGACTTTATTTATTTATTTTTTCCTGTGACTTACTTTTCTAGCTAATGTGACCTTTTCCCCCAACTTCTTTCTTGTGATATATTTGCCTAGCAACTATCAACCATTTAGAACTGTCCTGTGAAAGGAACATGATTTTTGTTAGATACTTCATTGAAAGGAATAAATATTAATTACATTTCTTGTTCACCATTTGCTAAAGTAAAACCCTTCTCGTCTTAACTAAGTTGTGAAATTTAACTTCTTATATCTATTCTAAGGTTTGAACAATATTTTTCAGGCAAGAAAGATAAAAAGAGGCGTTTCCGAGTCCCAACGTTTTCCATCGGGAGGACGCCTTCAGGAAGATGGAGCAGGAAAAAAAGACTCTCTTCACGTTCACGCAATGGGACAAGACCTGTTTCTTGTCCCATACCCCCCACCCAAGATCCGGCCTTGACCCCGGACGGGCGACCACAGAGTAATTCTAAAATATATTATAAATAACTGTATATTAGAAACTTGTTTAGACCATTGCACTTAAAAACCAAGTCATTGTCTCACAGCCATTTTTCAAAATAACTAGGTGCCCGCTTGTAGTTATTTTAAGAAATTAGAATTCAGTTAATAAAAATATATTTATTTAACTTGAAAATCCCTAGTTTTTAAAACAATTTGAGTCCAAAAATCTTAAAAGTCGATTCCCACTTTTTAAAACTTTTAATCTTTGTTGCTTGTCGCCTTACAGGCTTGTTTCTTGAAGAGTTGGATGTCAGTGATGAGGAGACGATAGACACAGTTGACTTGTCAGATCACGGTTTGTTGCCTTTTTAACTCATGTGCACTTTTCAGCAGTGTTGTACATAGAACAACATTATTGTTATTCTGTAATTATGCACGGAAAGTTTTTATCTAAAATTAAAAGCTTTTTAAACTTTTATCAGACTAAATTAAAAAGGGAATATATTAATATTTTGTTAGTTTCTGAAATCCTTAGTCAGGCTTCTATTGGCCTACTAAAGTGTATCTAGTGAATATAATGCACCATAACAAGATAGTGGTGTAAAAAAATTTTACGTTCCCTTTATAAAATATATACATTTTATTCAAATTTTAAAATCTGAATAAATATTTGACAACGAAAAATGATTTGTTTTTTGTTTTCAGAGCAGGAAGGAAGGAGCAAGTCTAAGACGACCCACAAAACTGCTGGCAAAAATAAGGGCAAACGAGGGTCGCAGAAAAAACAGACAAAGAAAAAAACTAAAGAGAAAAAACCATCCAAGAAAGAGTTGAAGAAGTTAAAGCTAAAATTAGCAGCTGACTCAGCACAACCGGTGCTCACCCCAGTCTCAGCTTCCGTGTCATTAGAAGAGGCTCAAAACTCACCGATAGGATTGCCGTCGGGATCAGCTGAGATTCACCAAGGACTAACAGGACCATCCATTGGTACAGGGCTAACAATAGGTTCATCTTCACCAAATCAGACTTTGACAGGCACCAATGTTGAAGGGCTGGCTTCCTCTATTGTGCAGTCATCCGTGGACAAAGCCACCAAACAACTCCGAGAGGAATCCGTGCAGACAGATCCATTCAATCCTTCCATACTATGGGCTGGTGACATAAATCAACCTTTTCCCAGCCTCAATTCTGTAACACCAGGTGCAGACATAAGTATTGACAGCAATCTCCAAAAGCAAAAAGTAAATCTGGGCACAAAGTATATCAGTGGGGTGGATGAACAACTTCATAACCTTAATGTGTCTTCGTATCAAGCAGACACTTCAATTTCCTTTGGCAAGGATACGCAGTTGCCTGAAATTAACTCACAATCAGCTGAATATAATGCTGATGCTAACAGTAAGTGTAACCTTTCACCAGCAGGAAAAGCTCTCATCAAATCCTCTACACCAGGAGCTTTGTGTGCTGAAGAAATCATTGCCAAGTATATGGAAACCCCTAAGGAGTTTCCACCAATAGAATTTCCAGGCGAGCAGCATTTTATTGACAATAAAACGGTAAATTCTGAGAGTGATTTTGGATTAAATTTTCAGGATGCGGCATTTAAATCACATGTAAGTCAAGATGGCAATGTAGATATGCTTCTCCCAAAGCAGACTAAATTTTCTGAAGTTAATACAGATTTAAAACTTCCTCATCATATTGAAATTCCAGATTACAATGCAAACTTAAGTATACCTGAGAAAAATACTCCCAAACATAATGCTGATTTGCCATTGCCACACATACCTGATGTTAATGATTCTAATTATTCTAAATTGAAATTATTCAAAAAAAAGTTAAAGGAAAATAAAAATCCACAATTTGATTTAAATTCTGAAATTCCTGATACCAGTGTTGAATTGAATCTGTCAAAAGGAGCTAAAATAGAAGATAAACATTTCGACCTGAATCTGACCAAAGGATATCACATTCCTGATGCTGATGTCGACTTCAGTCTGTCTAAAGGTTCTCTAAATCCAAATGATAATATTGACTTGAATATGACTAAAGGACCTAAAATTCCAGATGTTAACGTTGATTTAAATCTACCAAAGGGACCTAAAATACCAGAAGCTAATCTTGATTTAAATCTACCAAAGGGACCTAAAATGCAAGATGATAATCTTGATGTTAACTTTCCAAAGGGACCTAAAAATCCAGATGCTATTCTTGATTTAAATCTACCAAAAGGGCCTAAAATTCCAGATGCTAATATGGATGTGAACTTGCCTAGGGGACCTAAAATTCCAAATGTAAATCTTGATGTGAATCTGCCAAAAGCACCTAAAATCCCAGGTGCTAATTTGGACTTAAATCTACCAAAGGGACCTAAAATACCAGATGCTAATCTTGATTTAAATCTATCAGAGGGACCTAAAATTCCAGATGCAAATGTTAAAGTGAACTTGACAGAGAGACCTAAAATACCAGATGCTAATCTTGATTTTAATCTACCAAAGAGACCTAAAATACCAGATGCTAATCTTGATTTAAATCTACCAAAGGGACCTAAAATACCAGATGCTAATCTTGATTTAAATCTACCAAAGGGACCTAATATTCCAGATGCTAATCTTGATTTAAATCTACCAAAGGGACCTAAAATTCCAGATGCTAATCTAGATTTAAATCTACCAAAGGGACCTATAATACCAGATGCTAATCTTGATTTACATCTACCAAAGGGACCTAAAATTCCAGATGCTAATCTTGATTTAAATCTACCAAAGGGACCTAAAATACCAGATGCTAATCTTGATTTAAATCTACCAGAGGGACCTAAAATTCCAGGTGCTAATCTAGATTTAAATATACCAAAAGGACCTAAAATACCAGATGCTAATCTTGATTTAAATCTACCAAAGGGACCTAATATTCCACATGCTAATCTTGATTTAAATCTACCAAAGGGACCTAAAATACCAGATGCTAATCTTGATTTAAATCTACCAAAGGGACCTAAAATTCCAGAAGCTAATTTTGATTTAAATCTGCCAAAGGGACCTATAATACCAGATGCTAATCTTGATTTACATCTACCAAAGGGACCTAAAATACCAGATGCTAATCTTGATTTAAATCTACAAAAGGGATTTAAAATGCCAGATGCTAATCTTGATTTAAATCTACCAAAGGGACCCAAAATGCCAGATGCTAATCTTGATTTAAATCTACCAAAGGGACCTAACATTCCAGATGCTAATGTTGAAGTGAACTTACAAAAGGGACCAAAATTGCCAGATGCTAATCTTGATTTAAATCTACCAAAGGGACCTAAAATACCAGATGCTAATCTTGATTTAAATCTACCAAAGGGACCTAAAGTACCAAAAGCTAAACTTGATTTAAATCTACCAAAGGGACCTAAAATTCCAGATGCTAATGTTGATGTGCACTTGCCAAAGGGACCTAAAATACCAAATGCTAATTTTGATTTAAATCTACCAAAGGGACCTAAAATTCCAGAAGCTAATCTTGATTTAAATCTACCAAAGGGACCTAAAATACCAGATGCTAATCTTGAGTTAAATCTACCAAAGGGACCTAAAATTCCAGGTGCTAATCTAGATTTAAATCTACCAAAAGGACCTAAAATTCCAGAAGCTAATGTTGATTTAAATCTACCAAAGGGACCTAACATTCCAGATGCTAATGTTGAAGTGAACTTACCAAAGGGACCGAAATTGCCAGATGCCAATCTTGATTTAAATCTACCGAAGGGACCTAAAATTCCAGGTGCTAATCTAGATTTAAATCTGCCAAAGGGACCTAAAATACCAGATGCTAATCTTGATTTAAATCTACCAAAGGGACCTAAATTTCCAGGTGCTAATCTAGATTTAAATCTACCAAAAGGACCTAAAATTCCAGATGCTAATCTTGAATTACATCTACCAAAGGGACCTAATATTCCAGATGCTAATCTTGATTTAAATCTACCAAAGGGACCAAAACTACAAGATGCTAATCTGGATTTCAATCTACCAAAGGGACCTATAATTCCAGAGGTTAATGTTGAAGTGAACTTGCCAAAGGGTACTAACATACCAGATGCTAATCTTGATTTAAATCTACCAAAGGGACCTAAAATACCAGATGCTAATCTAGATTTAAATCTACCAAAGGGACCTAATATTCCAGATGCTAATCTTGATTTAAATCTACCAAAGGGACCTAAAGTACCAAAAGCTAAACTTGATTTAAATCTACCAAAGGGACCTAAAATTCCAGATGCTAATGTTGATGTGCACTTGCCAAAGGGTCCTAAAATACCAGATGCTAATCTTGATTTAAATCTACCAAAGGGACGTAAAATTCCAGAAGCTAATCTTGATTTAAATCTACCAAAGGGACCTAAAATACCAGATGCTAATCTTGAGTTAAATCTACCAAAGGGACCTAAAGTTCCAGGTGCTAATCTAGATTTAAATCTACCAAAAGTACCTCAAATTCCAGAAGCTAATGTTGATTTAAATCTAACAAAGGGACCTAAAATACCAGATGCTAATCTTGATTTTAACCTTCCAAAGGGACCAAAATTACCAGATGCTAATCTTGATTTAAATCTACCAAAGGGACCTAAAATACCAGATGCTAATCTGGATTTCAATCTACCAAAGGGACCTAAAATACCAGATGCTAATGTTAAAGTGAAATTACCAAAGGGACCTAAAATACCAGATGCTAATGTTAAAGTGAACTTGCCAAAGGGACCTAAAATACCACATGCTAATCTTGATTTAAATCTACCAGAGGGACCTAAAATTCCAGGTGCTAATCTAGATTTAAATCTACCAAAAGGATCTAAAATTCCAGATGCTAATCTTGAATTACATCTACCAAAGGGACCTAATATTCCAGATGCTAATCTTGATTTAAATCTACCAAAGGGACCAAAACTACAAGATACTAATCTGGATTTCAATCTACCAAAGGGACCTATAATTCCAGAGGCTAATGTTGAAGTGAACTTGCCAAAGGGTACTAACATACCAGATGCTAATCTTGATTTTAACCTTCCAAAGGGACCAAAATTACCAGATGCTAATCTTGATTTAAATCTACCAAAGGGACCTAAAATACCAGATGCTAATCTTGATTTAAATCTACCAAAGGGACCTAAAGTACCAAAAGCTAATCTTGATTTAAATCTACCAAAGGGACCTAAAATTCCAGATGCTCATGTTGAAGTGAACTTGCCAAAGGGTCCTAAAATACCAGATGCTAATCTTGATTTAAATCTACTAAAGGGATCTAAAATGCCAGATGCTAATCTTGATTTAAATCTACCAAAGGGACCTAAAGTACCACAAGCTAATCTTGATTTAAATCTACCAAAGGGACCTAAAATACCAGATGCTAATCTTGATTTAAATCTACCAAAGGGACCGAAATTGCCAGATGCTATTCTTGATTTAAATCTACCAAAGGGACCTAAAATACCAGATGCTAATCTTGATTTAAATCTACCAAAGGGACCTAAAATACCAGATGCTAATCTTGATGTCAATCTGCCAAAAGGACCTAAAATACCAGATGCAAATCTTGATGTCAATCTGCCAAAAGGACCTAAAATACCAGATGCTAATCTTGATTTAAATCTACCAAAGGGACCTAAAATTCCAGAAGCTAATTTTGATTTAAATCTGCCAAAGGGACCTAAAATACCAGATGCTAATCTTGGTTTACATCTACCAAAGGGACCTAAAATACCAGATGCTAATCTTGATTTAAATCTACCAAAGGGACCTAAAATTCCAGGTGCTAATCTAGATTTAAATCTACCAAAAGGACCTAAAATACCAGATGCTAACTTTGATTTAACTCTAACACAGGGACCTAAAATACCAGATGCTAATCTTGATTTAAATCTACCAAAGGGACCTAAAATACCAGATGCTAATCTGGATTTAAATCTACAAAAGGGACCTAAAATTCCAGATGCTAATCTGGATTTAACTCTACCAAAGGGACCTAAAATACCAGATGCTAATGTGAAAGTGAAATTACCAAAGGGACCTAAAATTCCAAGTGCTAATCTTGATTTAAATCTACAAAAGGGATTTAAAATGCCAGATGCTAATCTTGATTTAAATCTACCAAAGGGACCCAAAGTACCACAAGCTAATCTTGATTTAAATCTACCAAAGGGACCTAAAATACCAGATGCTAATCTTGATGTCAATCTGCCAAAAGGACCTAAAATACCAGATGCAGATCTTGATGTCAATCTGCCAAAAGGACCTAAAATACCAGATGCTAATCTTGATTTAAATCTACCAAAGGGACCTAAAGTACCACAAGCTAATCTTGATTTAAATCTACCAAAGGGACCAAAATTGCCAGATGCTATTCTTGATTTAAATCTACCAAAGGGACCTAAAATACCAGATGCTAATCTTGATTTAAATCTACCAAAGGGACCTAAAATACCAGATGCTAATCTGGATTTAAATCTACAAAAGGGACCTAAAATTCCAGATGCTAATCTGGATTTCAATCTACCAAAGGGACCTAAAATACCAGATGCTAATGTGAAAGTGAAATTACCAAAGGGACCTAAAATATCAGATGCTAATCTTGATTTAAATCTACCAAAAGGACCTAAAATGCGAGATGCTAATCTTGATTTAAATCTACCAAAGGGACCTAAAATTCCAAGTGCTAATCTTGATTTAAATCTACAAAAGGGATTTAAAATGCCAGATGCTAATCTTGATTTAAATCTACCAAAGGGACCCAAAGTACCACAAGCTAATCTTGATTTAAATCTACCAAAGGGACCTAAAATACCAGATGCTAATCTTGATGTCAATCTGCCAAAAGGACCTAAAATACCAGATGCAAATCTTGATGTCAATTTGCCAAAAGGACCTAAAATACCAGATGCTAATCTTGATTTATATCTACCAAAGGGACCTAAAGTACCACAAGCTAATCTTGATTTAAATCTACCAAAGGGTCCTAAAATACCAGATGCTAATCTTGATTTAAATCTACCAAAGGGACCGAAATTGCCAGATGCTAATCTTGATTTAAATCTACCAAAGAGACCTAAAATACCAGATGCTAATCTTGATTTAAATATACCAAAGGGACCTAAAATACCAGATGCAAATCTTGATGTCAATCTGCCAAAAGGACCTAAAATACCAGATGCTAATCTTGATTTAAATCTACCAAAGGGACCTAAAATACCAGATGCTAATCTTGAATTAAATCTACCAAAGGGACCGAAATTGCCAGATGCTAATCTTGATTTAAATCTACCAAAGAGACCTAAAATACCAGATGCTAATCTTGATTTAAATCTACCAAAGGGACCTAAAATACCAGATGCTAATCTTGATGTTAATCTGCCAAAAGGAACTAAAATATCAGATGCTAACTTTGATTTAACTCTACCACAGGGACCTAAAATACCAGATGCTAATCTTGATTTAAATCTACCAAAGGGACCTAAAATACCAGATGCTAATCTTGATTTAAATCTACCAAAGGGACCTAAAATATCAAACGCTAATCTTGATGTGAATCTGCCAAAACAACCTAAAATACCAGATTCTAATCTTGATTTAAATCTACCAAAGGGACCTAAATTTGCAGATACAAATTTAGATTTTAATCTACCAAAGGGGCCTAAAATTTCAGATGCCAATTTTGATTTTAATCAACCCAAGGAGCCTAAAATTCCAGGTGCTAATATGGACTTGGATCTTTTTAAAGATCCTAAAAGTCCTGATGCTAATCTTGACTTGAATCTGCCTAAGGGGCCAACAATTACAGATGCAAGTATTGACATGAAACTTGCGCAGGAGCTAAAACATCCAGATAGTATTTTTGATTTGAACCTTCCTAAAGGACCCAAAAGGAAAGATGCTAATATCAACTTGAAACTCGAAAAAGAACATAAATTTCCAGAAGCTAATTTTGACGTAAAAGATCTTAAAAGTCCAGGTGATTTTGATTTTCATCTACCTACGGAATCTTTAAATCTCCATGCTGAACATAATTTACCAAATGCTAATCTGAATATCTCTCCTTTGGGGGACAATGCATATCAGAATAGGCATATGGACTTTAATCTTGTTGATGAGTCCAAACTTGCATTCGATAATGTAGATCTTAATGTCAACAGTGATCCCATAGTTGGTGAAACTGGGGGAAGTTTTGATGTAAAAGTGGATAAAGTTAAAGTTGGAAAGAAAAAGAAAAGTAAATTAAAAGTTCCAAAAAGATTGAGCAACTGGTTTCATAAGAAAGAGAAATCTCACAAGAAAGGAGTTGGGATTGAGTTTGATTCAGAAATAAGCACTAGCTTAGCTTCAAATGCTGAAATACCCCAACAGCTTGAACTTCCACATCTGCCTGCTTTATCCCAAAATCAAGAAATTGGGGCAATGGTTTGTCCGGTAACGGATGCACCTAGTGGATCACTAGCCTCGTTAAACACACCGTCAAAAAGTGGAAGCTTGGTGGTTGATGTTAGTGTGGAGCCTTTGAGTGGCATAGTTCCCAGGCATGGTATGGTTAAACCGGATATAGAAACTGAGTCCAGAATTCCAATTGCTCCTGGTGGAAATTTAGAAGTTAACTTGCCTAAAGGTTCTATGCTTCTTGGTGCAGATTTAGATTCTAACATGACAAAAGGACCAAATGTTTCAGATTCAAATGTGGATATTAAACTGCCAACAGGAGCTATATTTGCAGACTCAAAAGCTGATTTAAACCTGCCTGCAATGTTTAATAGTCAAGATACAAATCTAAATTTTAATGTGCCAAAAGGTCCGGAAATGCCTGGTAGAAATGTGGATATTGATTTTCCAAAAGAACATAAATTTCCTAATAAAAATTTAGACATAAATTTGCCTAAAGAACTGAATTTTATGGAGGAAAATTTAGATTTAAATTGTCCAGAAATGATTAAATTTCCACATGCTAATTTGAATATGAATTTTCCCGAAAATGCAACTGATGGAAATTTTCATTCAAAGCTGTCAAAGAATCCAGATGTAGATATTAACCTGCCAAAGGGACCTAAATTACATGAAAAAAAAATTGACTTGAGTGTGCCAAAAATCCCTAAAGCTCTAGATGCAAATTTAGATTTTAATGTGACACAAGGATTACAAGTTCCAGGCAGCAATGTTGACATTGATTCACAAAAAGGACACACTTTTCCGGACCAGAACATAAAAGTTGACCTACCAAAAGTGCCTGAAGTTGCTGGTGAAAGTGTAGATTTAAATTTACCTGGCAAATCAACAGTTGTAGATACTAACGTTGATATCAACTTGCCAAAAATCCCCAAAGTTCCTGCAGCAAATGTAGATTTTAACATTTTGAGAGAAACTAATGCTCCGGATAAGAATGTAGATATTTCTCTTCCAGAAGATCCTAATATTCCTGATCCAAATGTCAATGTCAATTTTCCAAAATTGCCAAAAGATCCAGAAGCAAATTTAGGTTTTAATGTTTCAAAAAGTTCTAAAATTGCAAACACACACATAGATCTAAATATGCCAACGGGATTAAAATTAAAAAATAATAGTGGGGACATAAATTCACCAAAGAGTTTAGAAGCTCAAGAAGAAAAACTGAGCTTTGATGTTCCTAAAGTTTCCACAGCTTCAAATGAGAAACTAGACACTAAATTTTCAATAGATTCTACAACTTTTCTTGACAGAAATCCGCACCACTACACACCAGATGGCTCAAATGTTTCAATACCAAACTTAGATCATGATCTAACGGCGGGAGTTTCTGTTCCCAGTGTAAATTTACAGAACAGTTCTTCATTACTCAGCACGCCAATGACTCCCACTTCGCAGCAAGATACTAATATTCCAAGTGCGCACATTGCTCTTGGGACAGATGTAGATCTAAATGCGAATAAAATGATTTCATTCTCCAAAACTCCTCAAAGATCAGTGTCTGTGGATAGTCCTCACCCTCATCAAGAGGTCGATGCAGGTGATAGTGATTCTTCGTCTCCCTCGTCAGACACAGATAAAAAGAAATCACCCCACGGGCTCAAGAAAATATCGTTAGGTCAGCGGCTGAAAAAAGCCATTTTCAGGAAGAAAAGCGGCGATACAACTGAATCTGGTGCTCAGGAAAAGAGACTGTCACTCAACAAATCTGTCGTTGTGGAAGCAACAGGTCAGACAACACCTCCAAAAAAACACCGCTCTCGCAAGGCGAATGAACGATACACAGTAGATAAAGCGCTGACACAAATCGTCTTGCCTTCTCTCTCATACTCATCATTAGTTCAGGAGACATTGGACTCATCCATGCAGCCACATGAACTACATGTCAGTGTAGATGACAGCGGCTTTGCTGATTTAAGCACCCCTGTGAATAAGGTAGAGGTTGGCATAAAACCAGAAAGTATAGAACAAAGAATGAGCTCCCCTGATGAAGTAACCCTGTCCACAAATCATCTAACATCATCTTTGAGCCCAAATGAAGTTGCTATTGGGGGTGACAGAATCAAAGTACAGCCATATCAAATCGTTGGAAGCATGTCTTCCATAAATGAACACACGGCCAGTTCTGACCATTCTGAGATTACATTGCCATCCCCATCAATAGCATCAACTGGCGAATTCAACCTAAACGTCTCTAGTTCAGATGACAGTGCATTCAAAAACTTATCACATCTGCCACAAGCAGAATCTCATGAAGACTCTGTTTTTTCTTCTCATGTGGAGAGCACTTTTCATGCTCCAGGCCATGAGAGTCAGGAACAAGTTTTAAAGCTGGACATGGTAACACCTGAGCTAAATCAGGAGTCTCTACTTTCAGAGAGCAGGCCAATGCCCATAGCCCCACCCCGGAAAAATTCTCACAAAAAATCTGGGAGTGAATCAGAAGTGACGACTCTTGCAGAGTACTATATTGGTATGTACCAGGACCAGGACAAATCTACAACAGGTAGGCATAGCCATTAAATGGATTTTACATTTACATTTGGGACATGTCCCTTTAAAATGAAAACTTTTATTTTTTGGTGTACAATTTCTCTGAATTACTGAAAGCCAAGACCCATATCAATAAACAAAATTTAGCATGTTGGGCAAAATCTAGCAAGTAATAATAATTTCCATATACTCACTGTATAAACAATTTTATTCAATAATATTCTAAAAATTGGTCTCTTTTAAAAAGAAATTCCACGTACTGTTATGGGACCCAGAATGTGCAAAAGTCTTAAGTGAAATAATGTAAAACAATTTTATCTAAAAAGCCTTTCCTAGATTATTTACCCCACCATAATGGGTTTTTTTTTTTGTTTTGTTTTTTTGTTTATTGTACGCCACCGCACACTTTTCTCATGATTCCTAACTAAAGTAAAATAGTAACACCCTTTTTATACAGCAGATTTGCTACATCACTACTTAAATTTACAACAACAAAAAAACAACAACAAAAAAAACTTTATGTACTTGATGCCTTTGTGAAACTTTAACAAAATTTTCAAAGATTGTGATTATCATTATTATTAGAAGTAGTATTGAATAGGGGCATTAGTTTAACATATGTTACGGATAAAATTGTATATTTTTGGGGAAATATAACTTCTATTTATTTGTTTCAAGTTTTAAAGTGTAAAATATTTTCCAAAATATTTTTTCTCTAACAATTACTAGACATCCATGCCCCAGCAATAGGAGTTGAGGTCATTTCTGATACCAACAGACAAGTGATGAAAGGTCAGTTATCTGTAAATGATGCTACAAATGAAGACAACTCCGCTCATGGCTCAGAGGAGGTGGTGGATAAGGACAATGAAAATGCCGAGCATTACATTTTCCTGGAAAAACCTTTTGATGATGATAGCACTGACTTATAAATCATGAAGTCATGAAGAGGTAGGAAAAAACATGAGAATTTAATTTAAATGGTTTTACAACTGATGCGAGAGTTGAGTGTTGGGAAGTCAAAAAGAAAGTTTATTTAAGAAATAATGGTTATTAAATTTATAGAATTTAGTCACTTCTCTACAGTGACTAAGATTTCATTTGGAACACTGACACTGTGACTCTGATTAAATAATCTGTTATAAATAGATGCCTTTTTAAATTCAATTTAGGCTTATACTTATACTTAAAGGAAAATCAAGGAGTACTAAAGTCTTTGGTACTCCTTGAGGAAAGTATAATAGTAATAGATGGAAATACTAAAGTGAGATTTTTTTTCAATACACTTAATAACTTTGTTTATTGGTGGTTGTTGTTTGTTTTTATCAATTTCTAAATTTGACGTAAACTTATAAGAATTAATGGAGTGTCATGAAGTTTACATTCTTATGACTCTTGACCCGTCCCTTCCAGCGGCTTCCTATGCATTTACTTAATAGGATGTTGCTAGCATTACAAGTAGCAGTAGATGGTTCGATGGGATGTTGCAAGCGCTACATCTCATAATGCTAGTCAGGAAACTCCTGCTACGACTGTCATAGCAGCAGACAGTTCGACGGCGCATGTTACCTTCGTTCTTGATATTATAATATATAATAATTATCAAATTTTTTCCTGCTTTTAAAGGAACTGCGCTTGTTTAGAAATGACAATGACACATACTGGGCTCATACTTAGCGTTTAAGCAAATTCAAATATCATACTGCACAGTGGCAGTGGCTAACACTAAAAACTAGTACCAAAATAAATTATGTTACTATTTGGCTAAATACACAACTAATAATGATATTTTGACTTAACAATTAACAATACTGATATTTTAATTTAGACACATTAGTTACTAACCTTTTGACACATTATGAGTATAGTTATTTTGACATAATACTGATCTGATGTGATATTTTTGAGTAAAAATTACTGATATTGATATTTTAGCACAACACTACTGATTTTTTTTTTTTGACACATCAATTACATTACTGATATTTCAAGTGACGACGTCAATCTCAATCTTGCACCGATAAGTCTACATTTTTTTATTATTTTTTATTTTTAAAAAAATAGTCTCGTCGCCCCCCTCCCCCACTAGGGAAAAAACCGTTTCAATGATTCACTGTTTTCATGATGGCCATGCCATAAATCAATGGGATCGATTTGTGTGTACCAGTCATTGTCCAAGAAAAAGAGTGGCACTGACGCCAAATAAATCATAGTTTGGGTGGAATGTTTTATCTGTCATGTTAATGAATGCTGTAATGAACTCTACATAGTATAGTCGGTCATAAAGATAATAAAGATCATTGTTGCTCTCTCATGAGCTAATTTTAGCACCTTAATGAAATATGTGTGAGAATTTATTCTCATCCCAAACAATTAAAAAATTTGTTTTTTTTTACTCATGGTGCTGCCGCATTACGGTTAAACAAAATTAGACTATATTACGCCAACACAAAACCTTAAAATAATTAGATTCTAAATAGCTACGAAAAATTGTACGTGATTTATTAATTATTTTAATCAAATTAAGCGCTGAAGATTTTTCCGATACCCATTAAATTTAATAATATACAATATACATTAATTCTATATAATAAATTTATAAATAATAAATTCAATAGTAATATTCACATTATTTTAGTGATTATATTGGACGATAAAAACACAGGGTTATTAAAGTAGTAAAGTAAAGTGGCCCAGGATGGAAGTAAAAAAGTGTTTAAAGTTAATGAGGTTTGAGAAATGTCACGTTCGGTGACAAATAAAATAGAAATATTAAAACTTCATAACGCATTCAAATTATTATACTTTTCTTATAATTCTTTGATGAGAACGATTACTTTTAGCATTTTTTTAAAATACTGGTCCAGTGACCATTTGGCAGCTTGGCATAAGGCTCATTAGGAGCTGGTGGAGGGGGTAAGGAAGCACACGACCGCTTACATTTTCTTAAAACAAACGAAGTACACCGCGGCGGTGTACCTAGTCAATTCATGGGTTTTGGCCTGATGAAATAACTTCTCAGTGAATAAAAAACGTAGCGTTAAAAATTCTCTTTTACATGGTAGGGAGCCAAATCAGCAGGACCAAATAAATTATAAATTTATGTGATGTACCTTGAGCTGAGCTGACAGTGAGGAATCGTATGACAATGATCAAGCAAGATTTTTTAAAAATTTATAACATAAAATAATAATTGATTAGCAACAAATATTGTGCCGTAATCACCTGAATATGGAGATGGCTAAATAAACTTTATTATAAAGGACCAGAGTAGGAATGAGCCGAAGTTATCATTCATTAATATCGTAAAAGTGTGGTCCACACTTGGGACACCATTTTTAAAATTACATCTTAAAAATATAACGAACACGTTTTAACAAACAAAAAATTGACCCCATAATAAGGTGTGAGTGTCATGTAGAGAATGGAAAGAAACCAAATATATTTCTTGACACCTTTCAATTCTCCCCTAACTGATTTTCTCCCTCCCACCAACACTATTGTGCAGAATTTAGACACATTGTTTTTCAATATTGTGATATCCCGATAAATTAGACATTAAATAAATTAGAGAAATTTACACTATCATTTGAGTAATTTGACTCATTTGTTTCTAATATTTTTGAATATGTCTAACATTAACACACACCGCGGTTCACTTTGATTATTGTTCCATTTAATGAGCTCGGTAGTCATGCATAGGATTGTGCCTATTCCTTTCATGTGTCATGGGTCACATTTTGTGGTGGTTGGCTTTCTTGAAAAATTATAACTCAAAGTATCAGAGCCTTCTTAATAAATTATTGCTGCTTTTGGAGCCAGACTTAATCATGCATACATTTGCAAGGGTATCTTCTGTAGCAAGACACCAAAATGAAATGCAGCAAAAGCAATCTAAGTTTTAGGATTATATTATTTATATTCAGATTTCCTTGCCTATTGGCTATAATACTAATGAAAATAAATGTTAACATATCGTACATTTTGACCTGTTATTTTAAAATTTAATTTTACAATAAATGATATAATTAAACATTTGATATTTCCATTGTTGGGAAAAATATTATTAAAGATGACTTTTTTTCAGTGGCATTGAAAAGACGGCTAGAAGACCTTTCACATGTTTTCACCACCATGCAATGGATATTGATTCAAATTTCCACTTCAATGAACATATTCATAAAAACTTGGAATAGAAATTTGTTAAAAGGGAGTTCATGAATTTGAACTATTTAAAATCAAACTTTTAACAAAAATAGCATGTTTTGAAATACTTGGGAAGAAAATGGATTTTTTTTTCTCCAAAATTTAAATATCTCATTGTACATTCCATTCTGATTTATGTTGATGCTAACATCTAAAAGAATTTTTAAAAAAATAATTTGATGCTAATACTAATTGGAAGTGCGTTCAGTCTTTAAAATTGTTTTGTAAATCATCTGAATCAGATTTTAATACTTTAAAAAAAAATATTTTATAGTGAATGAATTAAGAGTGTGGCTCTTTTATCATAACTTTTTATTAAAACATTTTGTGGATTGTTTAATTTATTTCAACATTCCAATTTTTACACTGTAACATGTTTTGACACAAAAAAACAATATATATAACTCAATACTCATAATTATTTTAAAAACACACTTCACATATTATGTCTTGGTTGTAAATAACAAAGCAGCAAATATTTAGCATGAAAAATTTATGCACAATTATGTACTTGTCTGTGGGCACATTAAGCAAATTCTAAATACAAATTAGTTATTTTTCTTTATGCATAACTTTTTATATTTATTGTATAAAAGATATATTTTCTTGTGGTTTAAGACATGCATTACAATTTTAAACATAAACACCATATTATCATGGTCCACTTAGGCAGAAGGGGCAAATAGATGTTTGCATAAAATACAAATCCTGATCACGGACTGAATGTAATAAAAAATCACAACAAACAAAATTGTGTTTGCAATATATCTAGCAATAACTGAGGAATCAAACCATAATGTAAAAGCAAAGAAATGGAGTTCTAATTTTAAGAATTAGTAGCTTTTTATAAAGTTTATTTATTCTGTAATGAGACTGCAAGAACTCTCCTACAATATCTCCTCGTCTTAACCAAAGCCTACAGTTTAATGCTGAAATACTTAAAATTCACTGAATGTTTTGTTTACCAGTATTCTATCACATTGTACTCCTTATTCCATCATATTTATTATTCAAACTCTAATTATGTTCGATTTGTAAATATTGAAATTTCATTATTGTTAAAATATAATTCCAATAAAAATGTTTTATGCAAAAAGCTATTTTATTGTAAATATTAAGTTTTATCTGAAATTTTTTAAGGACTGAGATTAACAAAAGGAGAAGATAAAAATTTTTTTTTTTAAAAATTCTAAAATGTTATTTATCTTTATTTATTCTTATTATTAGATAAACTTGCTATCAAAACATTTGTGTGGTTAAAAAAATAATTCTATACATTTACTAAGGATTTAATTGTTTAAGGTATCCTTTTAATACTATTAAAAATAAAAACATTTCTTAAGTGCAAAGAATAATTTGTTTATAAATGTTATTAAATAATGGGCCACTACTTTTCTTTTAAGTTTGAGGTAAATCACGAGAAAGTGAAAATTATATACTTTGATTACATGGATTAATTGACAAGTATAAATTAAATTCTCTATCAAACTTTTAAAAGTTACTATTTGCTAACAAAATTAGATGCTTCACACATTAAAAAATAAAATTTGTGTCATTAAAAATGTCCTTAAACTTTTGCTCATAAAGTTATTGCACAAATACTAAGCTATATATATATTTCTACAGTTTTAGAACTTTGAAAAATCGGCCATTTTAGTTACTTTCTCAAAATAGTGAAAATATGTGAGTTTTTTTTCCTGCAAAGGCTGTGACTTTAAATTTTCAATATTATAGTTTCTATCTTATAAGCTTTTTCTTTCTTCATTTCCAAAAGTACAATTGTGATGAAATTTATATGATGACAGCATTTTAACTCCCATTGACTATTTCCTAAATGACTTAATTAGCCAAGCTTACTGATGATTGATTAATCCACATTTTCGTAATGGTTAAATAAAGTTTCAATAAAAATTATTAAAATATGGTTTACATTTAACAAATGAATTTTAGATAAAGCTAATTTCTTATAAGTGTTAAAACGTTTTATTTTATATCACAAATTTTAATTGTAAATT
This sequence comes from Radix auricularia, assembly GCA_002072015.1. Taxonomy (NCBI): domain Eukaryota; kingdom Metazoa; phylum Mollusca; class Gastropoda; family Lymnaeidae; genus Radix; species Radix auricularia. The sequence continues at coordinate 549,692 of MUZC01004573.1, read as the reverse complement.
TTCTTATCAATTACTTTTAGACTCATGCCAAATGTTCAGAATGCACTATTCTTTTCATTTTATTGCTGTTCACTAATCATTTATTGAAAAAAATAGTTTTAATTATCATTTTAAAAAATACAGCGAACGTTTCGGCAAAGAGCCTTTATCAACGAACATACAAGACACAGAAAAAACGAAAATAAAAATGAAGGAACTTAGCTGCGGTGGAATCCGAAGTATCCAAAGAAAAAGTGAAACTGAGAGATGACAGAGCGATTATATATAGGAAAGCAGAGAGGGGGCGGGGCAAGCGCCTAGGTGGACAAAGAAAAGACCATATTCATCCCATGTGGTGCAATTGTACCGTGACTGTCTATTAATCTGTTTTCAATCTGGACTCTCGTGGGTGTGTTTGTGCACGAGACAATAGCAGTGACTGCCAGGTCCTTGACACCCATATGGTCGCGTCCATTGAAGTGACGGGAGACGGGGCACTGTTTATCTTGTGTAATCGCCCTAATGTGTTCAGACATTCGGCACGACAAAGATCTTTGTCGTGCCGAATGTCTGAACACATTAGGGCGATTACACAAGATAAACAGTGCCCCGTCTCCCGTCACTTCAATGGACGCGACCATATGGGTGTCAAGGACCTGGCAGTCACTGCTATTGTCTCGTGCACAAACACACCCACGAGAGTCCAGATTGAAAACAGATTAATAGACAGTCACGGTACAATTGCACCACATGGGATGAATATGGTCTTTTCTTTGTCCACCTAGGCGCTTGCCCCGCCCCCTCTCTGCTTTCCTATATATAATCGCTCTGTCATCTCTCAGTTTCACTTTTTCTTTGGATACTTCGGATTCCACCGCAGCTAAGTTCCTTCATTTTTATTTTCGTTTTTTCTGTGTCTTGTATGTTCGTTGATAAAGGCTCTTTGCCGAAACGTTCGCTGTTTTGATACGTCCGGTCAGGCTAACCCATACCTTGTTTACGTCTTTCCCATTATTTTGTATAAGCCTGATTGCAGTCCTACCCCTCATTTTGTAAAAAATACAGATATGCTTTAATTTTTTTTCTTAATCACATTAAACTAAATTACTATTTTTTTCTATTATTTTTTTACAAGGTTTCTTCATCTATATTATTTTATATACTTATGTATTCAAACATTTGTACTCTCATTTACCTTAAATCGACCTTACATGGGTTTAAATAATATTGGCACTTTAATTTTTTGTCTTTAAATTTATCCCCACTTTGATATACCTCACTAGCAAAGTCACAATTCATCTATTTTTGCCTCATTATTTTTTTTAAAGATAATAATTATTCAAAGTTTATGTTGTTTTCATACTTAATTTTTTAAATGAATATAGTTTTATTGGAAAGCAAATAGATCTTACTATTTGAACCAATTATTCATGGAAATGACATTAGTTCAATTGGCTTTCTAAAGAAGGTTGTGACTGCATAATATAGTTTTTTAAACAAGCTGCAACATGATTTATTTGTACTGATTTTTATTTATTAATTCATTTCAGAAAAGAATAAGTTCATATTTTTAAATCCTACTTTCAATATTCAATTTTTAAAAAAGCTTATTAACACAAGAGGATAAAAGAAAAATAGCAAAGTAGTAATAATACATAATGCATTAAATCATAAATTGGAAATATAACACAACAATCTAATACAACATTCAGATTGTCATAGTGATGAAAGCACTATTTTTGTTCCATGGCAATAACAAACACAATTTTCCCATTTAATGGGTGCTTGACAACCAACACACTATCATGCTATCAACATTCAAATTGCTAATCAAAATGCAAGACTAGACATATGTCATGGACAATTGTAGAATTCAATAATCTTATGTATTGAAGGAGCCTTTTTAATATACAATTTAAGATAACAGGTTTTATATTTTAAATGAGCTGTATATTTTATTGTTAAAAATGACTGGATATTATTCGTGTTACTGTTGTTTTTTTTTTTTATCAACCAATGTTACAGCTGAAGTAATTGCACAATATTTCCTTAAAAAATCAGGCATTCTAATAAGTTTTAAAAGGTTTGAACATAAATTAGGTCAATTAAAAGAATATATGTTGATGGCTTATCAACAAATTCACAAAACCATTATTAATACCATGAAATGTAACAGCACTTGATAATTATAACAATATTGAATTATTTATAATTATCTTTTTTCTTTCATTCTTGAATATTGTAAATCATTAATTTGCTTGTAAGAATTATATTACTTTTTCTGTGTATTCTTTACAAAATTATTAATCTTAGTTTACTTGAAAAGTTTTTAAAAGAATAATTTTGTTTTATTCTTTGACTATTTCTTAAATTTATAAATGATATTTTAAATTTTAAGATGTATATTATCAGCCACATTTTTTTTAATGAAATGATAAACTTGGAAATCTTGTAATTTAATGCTCAAAACCCATTTATGGAGCACTTGAATGTTTTTCAATCTTTTTATATATTTTATTGAGACACGCATGATTAAAATATGTAATATTAGCATATTACATTAATTATTTGAAGCATTTTCTCTTATATGTTAATATTACTTAAAAGTTAAAGCAAATCTTCATTTTAAAAAATGAAGCACACTTGGGTGAAGGGTTATACATTACCTGTAAGTTGGAACACCAAATTAAAACTGAATTGAAATTAAGTTTATAAATGAACCATACTTTATTGGATGTGTGAGCTGAACAAAATAATATATAAAAAAACATATAGTTGAATAAATTATGTACTTAGTAATAATTATAAATGTTGTTTGCTTATTTTTGTATTTATATTTTGATGGGCAGGAGGTTTGGGTAAAGTGAGAGGGAGGGAGTTATCATATATTTAAGTTCAACTAATATATAAAATTTATTTAAGCATTTATAGGTCAGTATAATTTTTTTTAAAAAATCATTTTCTTTTGGAATACAAACTACAACTTTAAAAAAAATAATTATAGCAATAAATAAATTTTGGCCAGTTAATTTATAATGTGAATACAAAAAATAACAATCTAAACTAATACTACATAGATCTACTTAGTTTTTGTTTTTTAAAAAAACAAATTTGACGAGGGAGAAATCATTTTTTTTTATATATAAAAATAAAATAATGCATAATGCAGCATTAAAATAATTGTCATTTATTTTCAACATTTTCTTTTTTAAACCAGCATTTCATATTTCTTGTTAAAATATTTCTGATTCTCTCTTTCATTATTCTTTGTCTTTTGTAATATAGTTTAATCATTTCATATTTTTAAACACATTTATTAATGTTTATAGATTATATTGTTTCAGGTACTGTGATTGAAGCAACTAATAACAGACTAATAAAATTAAAAATTTAGACAGGTATATAGTAATTAAATATATGCGGACCACTGTACTTTATCTTCTAATCTAGCAGAATTATTATTTCAAGATTTCTCTTAATGTTAAAGAAGAATTACTTTAAAAAAACTCTCAAATTTTTGACACCATCTATTTTATATTTATTTTCATAGCAAAATGTATTCAAATTTAATTATGCTTATTTACATTGTTCTTTTGTGTTGGATTACTAGAATCAATTTTGAGATTTAAAAATAATATTTTAATTTAGATGATATAGTAATTAATTTCCCGTTTAATGCTTGAGAAAAAAGTTGTATTAAAAACCAAAATGGTAAAATAATTGATGCATTCCAAAACAATAACCTTATATAAACATAAAATAGAAGAATCTTAATTTTTTATATTTAAGGTAATTCTTCTAGTTGAAATTGTTAATGTATATTAAAATTTGTATTGATTGTAATGTAAAATGTGTTGTTTTTTTCTAAAATATTTTTCTTTTGTGTTTATGTGTTTACCAAAAACTTGTGGCTGTTCAAATTAATTAAAAAGTAAATGTATTTTAACTTTATTTTGTTTGTAAAATCACATTTGCAAATAACTGCTGTCAAGTGGCATGTTGGAATATATTTTTTTAAAGGTCAAACTATTTTCAACCTGACAAGAACCCAGCTTTTATAGGGTTAGGAAAATCAGAATCTTCTGCATTATTGCATTTTAATGAAATTCTTGATCTAAAATATATTATTTTTAAACTCATTTTTATCAATAGTTTTAATTGTAAATAATATAAATATTCACTTGCTTTTAAATTTGGAAGTCATAACAAGTAATCAAAAAAAGTTTGAGTGTTTTCAAATTCCCTCGCAAAAAAAATGGCTGTTGTTTATTTTAATATTTTTTTCCATGCAATTTACGTCTATTGTTAGATCTTCTAGAAATATTTTATTTGAAATCACACAAGAAACTAGTTAAAATTGTAGATATTGCACACTCACCACCCCTTAATTTTATAAATTAAATTCTAATTATTTATGAGGAAAATGGCATTACAAGAGAATTGTATTTAGTTTTGGACCTTTGACAGTGCATTAACTTAAAATGTTGATCATAGCCTATAGCCAATGTAATCTCCATAAAATTGTTATGTTCCTGATGCCACATAGCATGCAAATGTGATATATCATTCCTAACTTTTAAAATTTGGGGCATTCTTTACAGATGTCTTCAAAGGTTTTTAAATTCATTAACACTAATCTAAATTAATTTTCAAAGGGATTTGTATAATCTACAACTTGACCTTTCTTGTGGCTTGCTTGCATTTATTTCAATAAATAAATATATCTATAAATACCCACACTATTAAAGAATGCTGATTTGTTTCTTAACAATTAAGTTCCTAGCTCACCAACAAGATATTTGATGTCTTAATTTCATTTTCTCATAAATTTATTTTTGTTGTCAGTATACCTCTTCACTTCAAAAGTGATGTTCATTAGGCCTGCATGTTTGCTTTTTTAGACTGGCAGTAATATTTGTTACAATATAAAATAATATCTCATCAAAATATAGATTTTTTATTGCCACACTTTTATTTGTCTAGAGATATTAAAGCCATTGCTGCTAAGTCATGTTGAAAATCCTTTTGTATAAACTATAAATAAACTATTTTTAAAAATGAATCCTTTGTTTTAAATTTACTTAGGATTTGACCTCTTGACCATAGAATCAAAATTTACTCACTAGAAATTTTAGACATTATACTACAAATAACTTAGAAATTATTTGGCTTAAACCTCTATATGAATCTATAAATTTTTCCCTTGGCCTTTAACTGACTACCTTATGGAAAATAAGGCACAACCAAATCCAAAACAATATGATCCTGTTTGGCTGACAGATTTCACATTTTAAGTTGATGTGACAAGACATCTAAACCTTCTCATCACAATAGTTCAAGGGCACAATGCAGTGGTTAGCCAATTATATTCACATATTAAGGCCTATTGAAAATGGGAACAAGCTGCAACTTTTTCAAAGGAAACTTTCTCAAATGCAGCCTAATATCTCACATTCACACTCATTACAGTAAATCATGACAAGTTTTCCAGAAAAGCTCTTCAATGAGCAAATGCTGAGGCATGTTGCAGATGTATCCCTGGCTAATGAATTTCAAAGGCACTTTCATGACTTTGCAACTATTGAAAAGGAAATCATGTCTTTGTCTTCACCAATCTCTGTGGACCCTGATGATACCCCAGGCCACCTGCAACTGGAACTCATTGAGTTTCAATGTAATGCGGAATGTTATGGCAAACAACAGCTTTCTCTCATTGACTTTTAGCGTCAGTAGGATGAAGACAGATGCCAAGAGATTCGAACATTTATTAAGAAATGCTTAGCTTGTTTGGCTCAACATACTTGTGTGAGCAGAAATTCTCAGTTATTAATTTTAACAAGAATCATATGAGGAGGATACTAAGTGACTCTTATCTCTGTGATATAACACATATCAAAACCAGTGGCATTGAGCCCATTTACTGCAGGCAAGATCTCAGTTTAATTCTGGGCGTTAACATTTTGCAAGAAAAACTTCTCAACATATGTCATTTTTGTTTATTATCTTAATCTGGCCCCTGCATATCTTTACTTCATGGAAAGTGGCTCGCGATGCAAAAAATTATGATGCCCCTGTTCTAAACCATCTGTTATATAAATTCCCCAGAATCTTTTGCTAGAAACGATAAGTAGAAGCTATGAAAAAGTAAATGAAAACTAAGTGAACATTTAGTAAAATAAAGCTCAGCACTTTAATTTCAAAAGACTTAACATAAAATAATTTTTTTAATTAAAAATTTAATAAAATTCACTTTATTTTAAACTACTATTTAAGGATTTATAAAAATTGCTCTTTTTAATTACACTTTCAAGTTTCATAGTTTAGGGATGTATAAATACAGCTTTAATGGGGAGTTGTAAGAAAAGACTGAGTTTGTAAGTGTTTGGGGCAAAAAGCAACTTAGTAATATTCAGTATGAGAATTAGGCCTATTAAATATAACTTTATAACTTGTTAACACATTTTATCATTAAAATAAAATCCTTATTAACACTTACAATGAATTGTATTAAATATAAATATATTGTCAAAACAATGTTTGTTAGAGTCTTTTAGTTTTTAAAAATATGTTTGAAGCTGATCTGGTAATGAAAATATAAACTTTACAATTTTGAAACAAATATTCATTAAGGTAAACTAGAGTTATTATTTTTAACACAAAATTTATTTGTTGTGTGATACAATGGTGTTGAAACTGTTGGGTTATTGTTGGACGGAACATTTTTTTGAAAGTTATTTATTACAGCTATTATAACATAAAAACACATTTAAGAGGAGGTTGGTTACATAAGGTTGACATATTAATTTTCAAATTTACATCAAGTTGAAATAAAGAGAATGTTAACACCTTTATGGAAAAACAATGAACATTATAAAAATATCACAGTTGTTTTGTTTTTTTTAAAGATTATACATAATGTAAATGACATTAAAATATTTTGGCAATCATTAAAAAAATGTATTTAGGCATAGAAAGGATTTTGCAACAAAAAAAAATTGTTAAAATTTAACTTTAAGTAAAAATAATATAAAATGCAGCATAAAATTTAAGAAAAACTACAATACGAATTGGTGTATTGTTGAAAAGACGTAAATAAATTAAAATACCTTTTTATAATGACTATAGGATAGTCAAAGCATATGATTTAAATCAAATTTTGATATTTTTATTTTAAAACATCCAATATATATATATATATATATTTATACACACACTTAAACCTATCAAGTAATTTTTTCAACCATTTAACCTATATTAATTAACAACATGAACAAAAATTAGCTCTCTTTTTTGAAGACTAACCTATTTAAATATATTAAACATTATAGAAATATAGCTGTAGTATCTAATAGTTAAGGGCACACAGCAATGCAACACCCCTTTTAATCCAGTGTTCCTGTGGTTTGTCTGTTGGAATTTCAACAGAAAACACAAAGTTTGTAGAATGACCTGTGGTTGATAGTGTACCTGTAAAGAAGTAAATAATGCAGAGCTGATAATAATGTTTATTCTTTAATTCTGACATCTTAACTACTTCACTCTACATAATGAAAGAAACAAACACTGCCATTTTCATTGGCAATTCACTTGTTTAATTATTTCAAACATAAGCTTCTGGTAGACTTTTTTTTATAGACTGTACAGAAATGATCAGACAATGTAACTTAAGGTTTTCTGTTTCTAAACTTTATTACTATGGGGAGGTCTTCCTCCCAACTGAAATATCTGTTGTTATGTTGAGGTTTTTTTCAGAATTTCACTTACCCTGTGCTTTCTAATTTTCAAATCAAATAAAAAAATTTCTTTAGTGATTTAATATCAAGGTAATTAATTAATTTAACAAATGCAGAATAGTGTAAAAAAATAATTATATGAAAAACCTTAAAAAACAAGACAGCATATTTTGAGTACCAACCTGCTCTTGTTAGAGTTTTGTACACTGGGCAATCATAGATACCAGATAATGTCTGTTTACGATTGGCAAGTGGTTTCAGCCACAGGACAGGCATGTCAGTATACAGCTCTTTAGGCCTGGATTCCCCAAGCAACTGCTTGTTGCTGTCCCAGCGTGCACCTTCCACAAACAGACCTCGGATGTAGCAGCCATCCTCTGGTGCCTTGTGCAGATCTGAGTAGCTCTCTTTTATAACCTGATTGGAAAAAAATTATATTAATTTAAATAAAAATTATAAAAAAAGCTAGGCCTTGAAAAAATTTAAAATCAGGTTGACTAAAATATTATTTAAAATATTGATAATTTAGTACCATTTTATACAAAAATAATAAAACAAATTTTCTTTGGATTTTTTCTTTTGCATCATGTCAAAGTTAAATAGCTGTAACCTAGAAATTACAGATATTTGTTAAGGTTTGTGGTGAAAAAAAATTTTCATTTTTCAGTGAACAAAAAAGTTAAAAATCAATACATTTTACAAATAATTGTTACATTTTAAAACATTAACTTATATCAAGAAAGTGCATACTAAAAATGAAATGCACAACTTGGGGCATAAATACATTGTAATAAAATATAATTTGTAAGAGATTTCCATTTAAAATTTCCATTTTAATCACCTCAAAATCAAATGAGATAGAATCTATAGATATGACACTCTTCCTGGCATAATTCTGTAGTGTTCCAGTTAAGAAAGCTTGGGGGAAAAAGAAGCCTGATATCCAAAACACCTGTTGGCATGAAGAAATGAGGCTTATCTTTAAGAAAAATATTGAATATGACTGTACATACAGTGGTTTTTATCTTCAAAGAATATATTGTGTAGAACTATAATGTAATTTAACATTTTAACTTTGATGGAACATGGATGTAATTTTAAAATAGCTTTTATCAGCTTTACATACAATAGATTTTTTTTTTTTTTTTTAAAATTATTTTGATTAAAAAAGTCTACAATTAGGCAGAGCGAAATAAAGTTTGTTTTTTAACAGTTTTTTTTTTCAACTGACTGGTGGAATGCCTTCATCAATCCATTGTTGTATAAATGACATTCTTGTTACAAGATCAATCACCCAAGATGCCAATGGTTTCAATGATGGGTAAGCCTAAATAAACAAAGTGATGATAAATATAACGATTGTCATTTTTACACAAAAAAATTAATTTGTATTGTAATTAGCTTAAATTTTTTAAATTAAGTTTTTAGTTTTATATCATCTGCAACATTAAGTAAAACCAACAACTTTAAGATAATGCATAAAATACATGTTTTTCAAGGCTGAGATTGCATAATTAAAATATTAAATCCCACTAAAATAGTTGGTTTAAAAAGAAAATAATAAATCAAATAAAATTTTAGATTAATTTTAAAAACAAAAATTTCAGGTGTACAAAGAGAAACACTAATGTACCTTTGATGCCCACATGCTGGGTACCACATTGTTGAACAGGCTGTTAGCCATGTCTTCCAGCTGCTGTGACATCACCACCAGACCTTTGAGGGCTTTCTGTAGGTCTTTCAGGGATTGATGAATCACATCTAGTAATCGATTGTATCTGTTGAAACATTATTAAAAAATATTTTGAAACTAGGTAGAATAGAATTTTGACATAATGTTGATATTTTTCTGGTGAAATGAAAAAGGAATTGTTAATCTATTTAATTACAACAGCTTCATTTTATTACATTAGTACAGATGGTCATTCAAATTAGAGAGTGAATTTTTTTCTAAAATACACTCCAGGTTTATATAGTTGTCTATGCCACATTTTCTTTGCTCCCTGATTTTCTGACACATATTCAATGTCCTAAACATTACAAAAATTATGTAAAACCTCAGAAAATAAATAAATTTGCCATATAATATTTTTGAATGATCCACATCCATATGAGTCATATTCCAATGTATTTCATTTAGTCCTAGTATTTCAACATGTAGTTTGAATGAATGCAGTGACCGACCTAATGACCTCCTGAACCAGCACTGTGTTCATGGACTGCTCATACATCACTGGGTATTTCTCCATGACCATAGACAGATTGACAGCTCTGGGCATTTGATCCAAGATTTCCAGGGCTGTTTTTTCCATTACCTTTAAAAAATACAGATACACATGACCAACGTAATCACTTCCTTTTATTTTTGTAAATACAATAGCCTATGGGATTGCCAAGACTTTTGGAGATTGTAGTCTCCTTCTAGTTCACCACAAACCAACACATGGGTAAAGAAAATGAGAATTTTATTGCACATTTATAATATAGTTTTTTTAGGAATCTGATTTTCTTTACAAAGTGCAAAATTTCAAGGAGCAAATCAATTGATCTTATCTTATCTGTTACAGACAATCCTTCTATAGAGAAGATTATTGCATTCTATGTTTTTCTGTGCTTTGTGTTTAATCCTGCATACTTATTAGAGTTTTAAATGATGATAAATTGTTGGCTTTCCTGGTTTCTTCAGGCAACCCATTCCACACCCGAATTCCGGACGGTAAGAAAGAAAACTTGTATGTGTTTGTTCTTGCATACGGAATAAGAAAGGTGTTTTTACTCTTATGTATATCTGAGGGTTGTATTGAAGTTATCTTTGTGTGGTTTTTTCTAAATATTTATGATAATAAAAAATTATTGTATATGATGATGAATATTCCTTCCTCTTTACACCTACACTTGGCCTCACAACAAAGTAAACCTCCAGGAGTAATGTAAAATGGGGAAATATATAAATATAAATGTAAACAAACCTCTTCTCTGGACTTCCCGCCACCAGAAGCTGTCTTTGGCTGAAGTTGAACCAAATCTCTCAAAACATTGAAAGTCTCGTTCTGAGCAAATGTGATGTTGGCATTGTCATGGAGGCCAAATATTTCTGGGGTGTCATTGATAGGCAGACTCCTGATGTAGTTTAGGTAGCCCTGTGGCAAGAGAGATGCATTTCTTTTGAAATACATTGTCTTTGGCAGGTTTAAAACTATTCAAATATTGAGCATATCAATTTAGTAATTTTATCTTTTTTTTTTTTTAAATAAAAGAAAAATAATAAATTCAAATCTTTTGTCTGTGTCATTAGATGTCTTATCTATTGCAGAAACTCTTATACAGAAGACTATTTATAAAATGTCAAATATATTTTTTTTAAAAATCAAAAAACCAAGTAAGAGGTCATCCATACATGAATGCTAGGGATGGTTTGATTAGGGGTCACATTTTAATGATGTTATGTGATGAGAAGAAATTAAATCACTGTGACTTCACACACACAAATGAAATTTTATTGAAAAAAATGTCACCCATTACCACTCAATGACATATATTAAAAACTTAATTCTTTCATCCTTGTCCTAAGACTACTATCAGAGTCATTACTACTGATCCAGTTACAGGGTGGGAGAGACAAAGTGTAGTGATATTGAATGTCGTGAGAAATTATGTGGACATACAGTAACACAGATCCAAAACAGAGAAGTGGGGTGGCATTTTTAAAAAAATCATCCTCTCAATATTAAAATTTACATTCTTACATAAATTTATAAGTTGCATTGTATTTTTTTTTTTTAAAGAAAATTATTAGTAATTTGGGAAGTGTTGTTTTATGTTTTTTCCTTAAACTTTCAGGAAAAAAAATCACATCCATTAATGTCCATTAATTACAAAAATAATATTTAAAAATCAATTAATGCTGCTATTAAAGTTAGCGATTCAAACCCATTTTCCATCACTCACTCCTGCCCCTTTTTAATTTGGAAAACTTCAGTCACTTCCTCATGAAATGTATAAATTATATTGTTATATTTTTTAAATAACTATGTACTTTACTCAGTGTTGTTTTATTTAATAAACTTTATAGAAAAAAATGCTTGCTACAAGGATGTTAATGTGCAAAAATTATCATTAGAAAAAAGCATCGTTTTCTGTTGCTTTTAAGATGGGTAGCAATTACTAGTAATGGCATCAATTAAATTATTAAATTGTTTGTTTTTTTTACATGAAATTTGCATTTTCAAATCCCCCCCCTTAAAAACTGTTGTTTCTGACAGTCTCTGTGGCAGTAATTCAATATTTATTGGCTATGAATCATAAATTTTAGTGAAGGAAAGTTGAGGACAGAGTGTTTTTAAGAGAAACGGGAACATAAAAAAAACAAGCCAAAATGAGTAAAAAAAAATTAATCTCTTGATTTATCTTCAAAAACAGACTTGAGTTTCACTTACACTGAGTTCAAGATCTGGGTTAATCTGCTTGTAGATGCCAGACTCTGAGTACTTGAAGTCCTCCACCGTGACTTCAGGCTTGTAGAACCCACCGAGGACATTCATGAGGCAACGCCTGTCCCAGTCATCAGTCACACGACCACCATAGTTAATATGACCTGCAGTGTACACCAGCACCTATTCCAGGGTAGTAATCAGTTTTTGTCTCATAATGTTGAACAGTGAAAATAATCAAAATACAACAATATTCAAGCTGGCAAAGTACTGTTATTTCTATCTCATTCACAATGCTTGAACTCTATTACATTAATGTTCAAAAATATGGTAGAAGGATATTTATGTAGTTATTATGATATGAATGTTTATTTAATTATTATATGTAGTGTTATCTCCATGTAAAGCGCAGTGAGCCTTGCTCCTGGCTGGGATACAGCGCTATATAAATTATCATTTTATTATTATTATTATTTTATTATTATTATTATACTGTCTTAAGTTCCCAGAATGTAGTCTAAGCTTTTTTTCCCCCAGAGCGTCTAAATACCTTAAAAGGTATTTCTGCATACTCCATGAGGAACATCTTAAGCTGGCTGACACAAATACGGAGGTCGCCATCAGTGAACTCATACGGAATGTTGAATCCTAGAGCGCCAAACTTACGTCTTTCAATGATGACACCATGGAAGAGACACAGGGACAGCAACAAGTGCTTAAACTCTGCAACCTAAACAATAAAACCAACAAGTTGTGTCAAAAGGCCTAAATGTAATAAATATTTGATTTTTTGGCGCTAAATATGCTTTATTAAATATCAAATATTCTTTGGGTGTTATTTTTTTTATTGTAGGAGTAATGGAAGTTTATATTTTTGAATAAACAAAGAGATGTGCTATCAAATTCATTTAAAATAATCAGTGAATAATCAGCTATTAAGTTGTCTATTTAACACTTTAAAAAAAATAAACACTAGCAGGAAATGAAATCTGGAATTAAACATGCATCTTATCTTATCTTATCTTATCTATCTGTCACAGATGATCCTTCTATACAGAAGATGATCCCATTTTAAAATTCTAACATGTCCTTATGAGGACCTCATTAAGACATTCTATTTTGTAAGTGAGCAAATCATTAGCAGCAGCCAGTGTTTTTGTTAATGGGCTCACCCTGTCTCCACACTGGTTGAGGAAGTCATCAGTGAAGCCCATGTAAGATCGCAAGAGGTTGGCTTTGATCCCCTTGGGTGGCTCTACTGTCATCTTGGAGCTGTTCTGGAGGATAAACACTGGGAACTTTTCACTGGGCATGCTGGTCAGCCACAGGCGGAAATCTCTGTGGACCTACAACAACAGGTCATTTATAAGTACATCCTGTGATATTTATACATTACCATATATACTTGAGAATAAGGCGAGTTGCTGTTTTTTTTCAAAATTTCAAGGCCAAAATCAGAAGTTTGACTTATTCATGTGTAACTCATTTTATAGATGCCATGAGTTTAATGTAGGGATCACTGAAGAAATAAAAAAAAATTTCCAAGGACAAATAAGGAGGCTGACTTATACTTGAGTATATATGGTAAGTGCAACATTTACCAAATGGGAACTTAAGAAAAAAGATATTTAAGACCTTTATTAAACCGAGGAGATGTCTATATAAGGCAAGTTTAACATTCATTGATAACATGTGTAATCTTAAATTTCATCTGTAAAAAAGTAGCGAAATATTTTAAGTTTAGTGATTTACCTTATCTGGGTCTATTTGTTCCACCAATCTCTCTAGCATCGGCATGAAGCTGGGAGCCAGGTGACAGTTTTGGAAGAAGACCCATTTGCCTCGTTCCATGGATGACCTCATCATTGCCTCAGCTCGAGGGCCCTAGACAATTACAAGTAAATAGTTAAATTTGACAATTATACAGATTACAGACATTAACTCTTAATGTGCCATAAGGTTTTCAGAAAACTTCCTCCTCAGTTCCGTAAGAATTTCCCAAATTGCAATGAACCGGTTATGAAATTAAAAAAATTGCATAAAATCCATTTATATTATTATTGTCATACTGACGTCATCTTTTAAGATAAGAATGGTTATTTTATATATCTAAAAGACCGTTTTGAGTTTAAAACTATTTTTACTTGAAGTTTAGTACTATTACTTTAGTAAGAAAGTATTGCAAAATCACATCTTCGAAAAAACGTAAAAACTTCCAAAAAACTTCGCAAATCGAGCGATAACACTAGCGAGGGAAACAGCCGCTATAGCCGGAAGTGAAAAAAATCGTTTTTCACACACTGAAGAGTTTTTATTTTCTGTAATTTCGTTTCTAGAGAGAGTTCTATCGAATTGCGCATTATCGCGCTTTAGTAAAAAACGGTAAACCACGGATTATCGCGCTTTGGCACATTAAGAGTTAAAAATAATTACATATATGTCATTAATAAACACAACTTTGGTGAATCCCAAGTCATAAAAATACAAAGCATGGGTTAAATTGCAAAAAGCTATTACCTGTCCTTGACCCAACGAAATGGCTGTGAGTTTCTTAGAAAATCTCATGACTTCAGCAAACTTGTAGAGGTCATTGGCGGGGTCAGTTCCCTGTGACAGGACAAAGACCAGTGGCGTGGTTGGAGATGAATCTTTGTAGACCAGTCCAAGGTCAGACGTCTGTGGCTCAATAAACCTCTGACCCATGTTGGCAGCTACGTAGTCCTGCATGGCATTGGACACTTTGTCTGGACGTAAGGCTTTCAAGACTATGATGGCTTGGAATTTGTCTAACTCTTGTGCCCAGGGCCCTGGAAGGTCTTCCCTATTTTATCAAATAGAAAATAATCACTCACGCATAACATAGTCATGCTGGTCATGAACAGTATTAGAACAACAGAAAATAATTATGTAAATAAATTTAAACAAGAGGACTACAGGCATGAGAATTAAACAGTGTTTTTAATGAAGAGCATGTTTGTTTGCTTACTGAAAGCCACTCAATATATTACAGAATTACCATCTGTGTCACTCAACAGGTATATTGTGTTAAGGTATTTTAACATTCATAATCTGTTCACACAATTATTGTTAAATTTTATGTTTGCTACCTGTGAGGTTCAGAGCTGTCAAATATTCTCTTGAATCTGTCCAGATGGTTTTTGAAGTCCTCGGCAAACTTGGCGAACCTTGGGAGTGACGGCAGAGTGAGGATCTCATTCCATGACCTCTCAGAGATCCACTCTGGGGCTGGGTTTGGCAGATCTTTAGGCCTGATGGTTCCACCAGCAATCAGCAGCCTCCATTCACTCTGTGAAACCATAGTTCAAGGCTATGTCACTAATTATCTTATCTTAGATATACAGACGCTCCTTCTATGCAGAAGATAATTGCGTCCACAGACCATGAGAGATAATCTGTTGGCAAGTGATGCAGCGGTCACAGGCCACGGCTATAGGGGTTCCACGCATTACCTCAGCCGCCTAACTATTGTCTAGTTAGGTACCCATTCGGAGCTGGGTGACTCGGGGACTCCTCAGGCCTCGAGAACAAATCCTCACTTTCGTGTGGATTCGAACTCGTGACCATCGGTATGACAGTCGAGAGCGCTACCTCTCGACCACCACGTCCCACAATTAAAGTACACAGTTTTTATATTATTGGTCATTGCTAGTTGTCAAAATTGCTTTTTTGATGTATTCTCAGCTATTTCATTACTCCAATTGTTGCTTCTTATAGTAAGAGTTTAAAATTTGTAATGGTTTGGTTTGTACCTATGATAATGCATTAAAGAGGAGAGTACTCCAAGGCCAAATTTATAGATCTATGATTAGATGGTCACCTATTTAATATCAACTTACTACTTTGTGCTTAGCAATTATTCAAATATTCAAATAAGTATACCTCTTAAAACAGATTACTTAAAACTTATAAGATTGAGAGCGGTCAAAGCTCTTGTAACATTACAAACCATGTCAATGATGCCCTGGTGAGTTTGGATGCGGACACATAAGAGAAAAGCAAATAGAAGTTTGTGCTTCTCAAACAAGCTGCGGCAGACATTGGAGTACAAACTGAATGTGAAGAAGTTGTTAATGTTGGTGATCCTCTGAGGAATGTTGTCTGTTGATTTAAATGTTGTCAAATGAAAATGAAATACATTTTTTTTTTAAAATTCAAGTATTTTAATTTTATGCTAATTATATTTTTCAAATATCTTTCAAATATTCAAATCCTAAAATAATTTATAAAGATATGATAAAAGCTCCCTTAGCCATTCATTAAAATGAGTATATCTATTCCGCAATGAAAGGTTAATTTTAAATAGCCATAATTTTTTTTTTTTAAATTTCAATACTCATAACATGTTTAGTTTATGAGAAATATAATAAGTTTATGGAAAATCTTGCCTGCAAAAAATAAAATGGTAAAATTTAACAAAGCCATATAATAAACCAAATGTCTGATGAAATCTTTTACCTGCTCTCTCAGCCTGTGATATGCCACCCAAGAAGATGGTGATAAACCACTCCAGAGAATATTGATACATGGGGTCAATGTTTGCCATATCGGCCACACAGAAGAACAAAATCTGGGTGTTCACAGCTACTGGAATGTATTGGCTTCTGGTTCTGTCAATGTCCTTCTCAGTCTGCTCAGCCACTTGCACTTTAGCCTGCAGATGGAAATATTGAAAATAACTCTGGTAGACAATCCAAATAAATAAATGTGTGGACAGTGAAAAAGAAGTGATTTTAATTTTATTTTCGAGCATCAAAGTCACTTTTATTCATATCCATTTAGAAATATCATCTTTCACTATTTTTACATAAAAATTTAATTTTTAATTTTCAGTGATATGTTTTGGATTTTTTTTTTTCTTTCTAGGATCATTTGCGGATCTAATGTTTATCTCAAATATGTCACTTTTATTGTTTATTGTTAAAATGAACAGCTGGATTTCAATGTTTAGATTTCCATGTACTAATAAGTGCATGTTACTGTTTCAAGTTCTTAAAATTATTATTTGAAAATGTTTATTCAATATTCAGATCAAATATTAGAGTTTTAAGTGTAATTGACTGTTCCAAATTCTATATCTTATATAATGTTAATTCTAAAAGTAGTTCCAGTGCCATGCATGGCACTGGAACTACTTTTAGAATTAACATTATATAAGATATAGAATTTTCAAACATTAATTACACTTAAAACTCCCAGAACTAACAAAACAAATTTACTAACAGTGATCTCCTGGGATTTGATCTTAGAGGCTTCCAATGTTTGTATTAGATCAATGTCATCCACGGGGCTCCCTTCTGAAGAGCTCAGTCTGTGCAAGATGCGGTCTTCTATCTCCTTGAGCTCCTGCTTCATCTTGGCGTTACTAACAATCAACTGGTTCTTGGCCTCCTCCAAGTCAGGTCTCTCCTCAGCCACAACAATACCAAGGAGTTGGTCCTCTAAGCCTCTGGCCATTGAAAACAGTTAATTGTCAGCATCATCAAAGACTATCAGTTTATTGTCAGCATCATCCAAGACTATCAGTTTATTATCAGCATTATCAAAGACTATCAGTTTATTGTCAGCATCATCAAAGACTATCAGTTTATTATCAGCATTATCAAAGACTATCAGTTTATTATCAGCATTATCAAAGACTATCAGTTTATTGTCAGCATCATCAAAGACTGTCAGTTTATTGTCACCATCATCAAAGACTATCAGTTTATTGTCACCATCATCAAAGACTATCAGTTTATTGTCACCATCATCAAAGACTATCAGTTTATTGTCACCATCATCAAAGACTATCAGTTTATTGTCAGCATCATCAAAGACTATCAGTTTATTGTCAGCATCATCAAAGACTATCAGTTTATTGTCAGCATCATCAAAGACTATCAGTTTATTGTCAGCATCATCAAAGACTATCAGTTTATTGTCAGCATCATCAAAGATTATCAGTTTACTGTCAGCATTATCAAAGACTATCACTTTATTGTCAGCATCATCAAAGACTATCAGTTTATTGTCAGCATCATCAAAAACTTTTTGTTTTAACTGTTTAAACTAAGACAAATGAAGCATCTGGAAAAAGTAACTAATTAAACAATTTAAAAGAAGCTGGATTACTAGACTGAAATAATTATCAAGCAAATGTTAATGCACTTTGTAAACAATAAAAATCTTATCAAACAAATAATTACATAGGAAAACAACTAAATTCTACTTAAGATAATGCTACGATTGCTGCCAATATAATTCCATTTGTAACTGCTTCTGCACAGAAATGGGAAAAGGAAAAAAAAAGATGCTGAGGTTTCCAACCTTGGAGAAAGGGTAAAGTTGACCAGTGTCACTTTTGTAGAGACCTCTGGTGTGTAATGAGGGTTGGGGAGTTTGGTTGTCATGTAGAACTTGAAGTCATCATGATAAGGAATCACTGCATCTCCCAACTTGATCACAGTACTTCCTTGCAGCTTGTAGGTCTGTGGTGAAATAAAAAAAAACATTTATGATTTGAGTATTCACTGAGTTACACAATAAAATTGTATTTTGATTTCTTGGATTGACTGAAAAGAATAGTTGCTTCACATGGAAGATAATGAAGTATTTTGAATTAAATCAACACTTAAACTTTAAAAAGTCAGATCCAGCTATTAAAAGCTCATCTATTTGATTGAATAAAACTTGTGGCTATAGTTGACCATTATTTTCAAAACATAAAAAATGTAGTGTTTTGCTCAGTTGTAGAGGTAAAAATCAGTGGGCAATTTTTTTTTATTTGCCCTACCATCACATTGAGATTTGTGCATGTTGCTCATTAGAGATGTAGTATTATAGTTTCCAACAGAGGAGATAATCAAAACAATAATTATATTATTACTATCCCAATGCACCAATACCAGAAACTTGACAACTGAATTTTGTTAATAGAGTAAGAATTTTTTTATTTCTATAAATGCAATTGTTATAGTGAAAATGGAACTTTATGCAATAATAAGATTTTTTTTCTTACATGTGATATGATGTCTATAAATACCTGTCTTAAGAGAATGGGCTCCAGGGCCGGGTCAAGCTCAGTGCTGATATTCTCCAGAAGGCAAGGTTTGCCAAATCTCACAGCATTCTCCAAACTGCGCAGAAAATCTTTGTCAGACAACTTGATGACATCAAGACCAGCTTCACGCTCCTAGATAAGGAGAGTCGGGAGAGTTTTTATAAAAATCAAGAAATATATGTAACTTTCACCATTAAAACAATAGCATTTTAGAAGATTTTAAAATATTATTTTTTATTTCTAACACTATGGCTTGTCTTTCATAAATAAAATGACATCTTTTTCTAAATAATGTTTTAAAAATGTTTTTGACAGTAACACAGATTACCCAGTAACACAAAATTACACACATTTCTCATAACTAGGGGGGGGGGTCCAAATCAGGGGGGCCCCCAAAAGAGTGACAGAAATTTTTTTTACAGTAAATATTATGCCTTTGCCATGTATGCAGGGCCCTCAAAGAGGCCAAGCCCCTTCCCCCCCCCCCACCCTCCGAGGCCACCAAATCCCTACAAATCACTAGGTACGCCTCTGTATTAGTTTAACAGTTATTGAACAACTACAAAATGTTTCATATTTTGTGTGTAACAATTACCATTGTGTTAATTATAATTACCTCAGCTGACTGC
This sequence comes from Radix auricularia, assembly GCA_002072015.1. Classification (NCBI taxonomy): domain Eukaryota; kingdom Metazoa; phylum Mollusca; class Gastropoda; family Lymnaeidae; genus Radix; species Radix auricularia. Next base: position 529,861 of record MUZC01004573.1, on the reverse strand, counting down.
AGTTTCAAGCACACATTACAATTATCAGTTTACAATAGAGATTTCTGTTAATAGGTTTAAATTAATCAAGATAAAAATTACTGAAAACTGACCATATTCTTGATCCACTTGTTGGCTTGACCTTGAGGGTCAATGAAAAGTGACCAACGCCTGGAATACTGGACAATAACCCCGTTCTCCACAGAGTAGTTATCTTTTGGTAGTCCAGCAATCTGCCAGCTACGGATCTTGACCGGTTCACTCATGGTGCCAACAAGTGACGGCTCATCGGTACGTGGCACGTGACACTCATCAAGTTTGGTAATCCAGCTGGACACCATGCTGTTACGATAAGCTCCCTGATTGCATACAATGTGTACAAATATTATTAGATAGTTCAGTGTCTGTGGGAAATGTTGGATACCTATTGTTGTAAATAAAGGGAAGGGCATTTGGATGAAATTTCCTTAAATTGAGGGAAAGCATTTTCAACCAACTCAAAATTATCTTTTTCAAAAGTATAAACCAGTAATATTGGAAGGAGGAAGAAGAAAAAATTATGGACACATACTAAAACTAGAATTCAATACAAAACATAATACATTTACATTTATTTGCATTTTGAACACCAATTTCAATCATCCATAAGTCAATTAGTCACATAAAAAACAACACTTATAAGCTCATATTTAAAATGTCTAGCATACCTTATAAATAAATTTAGAAATACAGTTTGAAAGACTATTTAGCCCCATCCTGATTTATCACCAAATGGTTAAAACTGTAGCGCCTCTCCCACTATTTTTCTCATGATTTTTAATAAAGTTAAAAATAAAGTTCCTAACTTACAGTGAAAGGTCCCAGGTAGGCTATGCACCCTGATGACACCAACACGTCACCAACAATGTTACCAATAATTTTATCCAACTTATCCACAGCTTCCCTCCACCTGTCTTTCTCATCTGCCAGGCCACCAATCAGCTGTAAATAGAAACACCAATCAGCTGTGAATATAAACACCCATCAGCTGTGAATATAAACACCAATCAGCTGTGAATATAAACACCTATCAGCTGTGAATATAAACACCAATCAGCTGTGAATATAAACACCAATCAGCTGTGAATATAAACATCAATCTTCTGTGAATATAAACACCAATCAGCTGTGAATATAAACATCAATCAGCTGTGATTATAAACACCAATCAGCTGAGAATATAAACAATCATGCTAGTAACAATAGGAAAATTGATCCATAACTGCTTAGTTGAGTCACTTCATCGTGGCCCTATCCTAATTAATTGAGTGAGTTGTAACAATTGACATTCCATTTGCCTTACAAATACTTTTATCGTTGGAGACAGTTATTCACACACAAAAAATGTAGTCTCCAGCATAACATAAGTAACAATGATAATTTTTTAGTGTGTCTAGCTGTTGATCTGGTTTGAACCTTTGAACCCAAAGTCCTGTTTTTATTGATATTTGAGTTAAAAATACGTACTTGCCACACTTCTAGACACTTACCCCCATGGTTAATTTCTCATAGGAATCCAGTAGAAATGGGATTTAAGGGAAAGGAAACCCATGAATCTAAAGGTAAAAGCTAGCCAGTGTTTTCAATAATGCAAAAAGAAATTACATGTTGTCGTAGAAATCAATTTTTTTTTAATCTTTAAAAAAAATTATACAAAAATATACACGAAACTTTAAAAATTTATTTTTTCTAAATCGATGTCTCCTTTCCCTTACCTTGTCAGCTCTGATAAGTCTGGCCTCACACTCTTTACATTTATTTTCAAGCTCATCTTTCTTCCTGACGCAGTCGTCATACTTGGCCTGCAGAGTGGCAATGCCCTGCTCCACTTCCTGCAGCCTGGACTTTGCAGTGTCCAAAATCCGCTGTGTCTCAGAGAGTTCCTCTTGTGCAATGCGAAGTTTTTCCCTCTTGGGGGCCACACTTTTGGCCACAAAGTGATATTTGTGCATGGCCCTCACCCACTGGCAGATGGAGGTGCAGGCTTTGGAAACCTAGAGCAAAAATAATTTTTTTTTTTAATTTTTTTTTTTAAAATTCAGAGCAGAGAGTATTCAGCACTTCAAATTTTTAACTTAAAATTTCTTAAACAATTTAGATCAGAGAGTATCAGCGATTCAAATCTTAAACTTAAATTTTCCTAAACAATCATCAATTTAAAATAGTGAGTAGTGGTTTTTAGGTGGTTTTAAAATAAAAGATTTCTGATTTCAACATGCATGGCACCTTCTGTTAAAATAATAAATTGTTTCAATATTTTCAATGAAATAAATAATCACACCCAAAAATAAAAAATTAAATCCAAACAAATGTATGAGATTCATTTCTTTTCCATTAAATCATACAACTTATAACTTATACCTTGGCTATGGCTGTTGGTGTAAAGGATTCATCATCAATGTATGGTTGAATCTTCTTGATGACTTCATCAGGAATGTTGTCCTTGTCATATTTGAACAGACTTTCCAAGAATTTAGTCGGGTCCTGCAGGAGAGCTTTACCTGGTTCCCAGAAGTCCTCCACCTTAACACCTGGCTTGTCCCCGGCCACCTTCTTGCCTTTCACATTCTGTTGACAAGTTGTTGAAGAATAGTTATTGCCAGAAATCACTCAAAGTAAAATGAGACGATTAGATGTTAACCTGCAGCTACTGCTCATTTAACTAAGACAAATATATGCTACCTGCTTAAAATAAAATTACTTTTTGAGTCCTACTATAATGATGTCATATTTAACACAGCCTAAACCATTCTCTGCAGTTTATTTGCTTAAGTGCATTTTGAAAAAAAAAGTGTAAGATTCACTAATAAAAAACAATTCTCACCTTCATGATACAGACAGCTTCTATGACAAGTCTGACACCATCTGGAGGTCTCTGTAATGCCCTCACCTCAACCACATCCCCTCTGGTCAAGGACTTCAAGCTTGCAAGGGCAGCATCCTGGGAGAAAGTTATTTACAATGTTTTGTTAAGGTTGAGAGTAATAGAATATAGAGAAAGAGAGAGTTTGTGAAAACTGTATAACTTTATATAACTGTAATGTTCAAGTTAGTGAGGTTGGGAGGTAGGTTACTATCTGGATGTAGACAATGAAATAATGTGAATATTTAATCAGGTTTTAGTATTGAATTTAAATTGTATAAAATATTCATGTGTTTTCTTGTGTGACAATCCCCATCAAATCTTGTCATTTAAGTATTCAAGCACAAGTGTCATTATCCATATATAAATGAATGTTTTAAATTTAAATAATCGCAATAGGGATTTTTTAACTATCACCAATAAAATAATTTAAACTACTATAACTGACCAAGGCTGGCAATGCTTCATTCAAGTCTCTTTGTGCATCATCAGCAATGGCTTGGGTCTCAACAGCCTTTTTGGTGGCTTGCTCCTCTTCTTTCTGTACAACTGCCTTGGTTTCCTCAGCTATTTTCTAAAAGAAATAACATGATAGAAAAGTATTAGAAGAAAATCACAAGTTACATTTCTTTAAAGCAAATTTATTGATTATCTTACAGTGTGAAATTCAACTCTTGTTTAAAGCAGAATAATGGAACATTTGGTTTCCAAATTTATTGAAAGGAGTTAAAATAATTTTAAAACTCTCATTCAAAATAACCACCTTAAAAATATTTTTTCAAAGTAAATTTTAATATTTTATCATTGTAAAAAAATTATTGATTTAATGCAAGATATTTTAAAATGTCACTTCACAATAATTTCTTACAGTATCTTTTGAGATTTTTTCCATGGTGGTGATAGATTCTTTGACTGCTTCCTCTAACATGGGCCGCATTGTGGCCAACTCTTCTTGAAGTTTTCCAACTTCATCAGCAGTTGTCAGCAACTGAAAATAATTTTGAATGATCAAGTTAAACAAATTGGTCAATAATCTGAAATGAATGACATGGTTAGCTCCTACACATTGAAATAAAATAATTTTAATAGTAATTTCAAGATTAAAGAATAAAGTTGTGTTAGTTTTGTTTGCAAATTATGTATTTTTATTTGCCATCACTCCTAAAGGAGTACTAAATTTGAAACTTCATTAAACATCAGCAAGCAAACAGATTCAGAAGGAACTAAAGCTTAGTGTCAAATATCTTTCACATCACATTATCTTTAACTAAAGTAAAGCCTAATTTAAAAAAAAAAAAGATTTATAGATATTTTAATTTTCTTAAAAAACCTTGTTCAATCCTCCCTTGAGTCTTTTCTGTGCTGAGCTGAGCTCATCCTTCTTAAAACCAACCAACTTGGAGAAGATGCCCAGAAGCTCTAAGTAACTAGTGGGGGTGACATAGTTGTGACGTGACATTTCAGCCAGGAACCTGGCAGAGTTGACAGTTACAGACTCATGGATGATTTGACACATCGAAACCTGAATCAGAAAGAAAATAATAACGTTATATTCCTTTTTCCTTAGCAATACTTAGTTCATTTTGATAGATAGTAAGTATACAGCTCATTGTACTTTGATTTGATAATATTATGCATTTTATCCTGTTTTATATTTTGAGATAGAGAAGTTCATAAGGGATATTTTTACTTACAAATAAAAAAGCTTGTTTTTTAAATTTCAAAAATAATATGTCTTAATCATTCTGAAGGCTTGATAATTGCATTAAATTCTAACTTTAAAAAAAACCCATCTATCCAGAGATAAATTTAAAAAACTGACCAAGCCATCCATGACAGTATCAGTTGTGTCCAGTGCAGGTATGTCATTGAGAAATCTCAGGGCTACAGATTTCAGGGCATCAGCTGGCCATTGGCTGAACCAATCGATTGTGCAACAGTTGACCAAGGCTGGGAACTGACGAAGCCTTGCACGGAAAATTTCACCAAGTGGACTGAAAAAACAACAAATATACATTAAAATGCTGTACCATTCAAAATTTTGACTTGTTTTGAGTACAAGCTAAAAGCAGTGGATATTGTCATAAGAAAATTTTATAAGGATAATTAATTGTTGATTTTAAAACTTTTCAGGATTTGGTTCAATTTTTATAGCACGTTATGTGAGAGAGAGATGGCTGCTCATACTTTTATAAATAGATTGAGATGTAATAATTGATTTTCCAAATCATTAATAAATCTGTTTGATTTATTTTGAGAAAGATAAAACCAGTGGTTGATATTTTACCCTTGGGTTGAAGACATCCATGGAAAATAAACTTAAACTTTTGTGTTTAGTAAACTAAAAACCTTAAGTCAGACTGGGAATTATTTTTAATGTAAAAAAAATGATGTTAAAGGCCATTTTTTAGAAGAGAACTTTTAAAAAGAAGTATTCTTGCTACTTATAAGTGAAAATTGAGTAATTGCAATGTGAAAAATAAGAAGTCTCTTTGTATAAAAGCAAGTATTGTGTAATAGAGTATTCTATAATGTCTAAAATAAAATGATTGCACTAAATTCTAATAATACAAATCATGCAAGTGCATTAAGTGTATAATACTTGTTTGATAATAAAATAAAGTCTCAGTTTTAATACTGAGTGATAAATTAGCTAAATAGAAGAAGTCAAGACATGGCATTGGGATATTAGATACTTAAGGGGTGTGACAGATGCAAATTATGATTCAATTAATCAGATAAATCAATTAGATGGAAATTTTCACATTGCCATTATTCACAACTAGTTAATTTACATTTTATTGATTATAAAATACATAACAAGCAAATGCCATAAGCCTTGCATAAGTATGAGAAAAAAACTGAATCACACAACACACCTCATGGCCAGCACAGTGTGTAAGTTGCTGCGCACACGTTTTGTATAAGCTGAGAACAAGTTTGTCTTTGTTGGCTGCATCCCCAAATCTTGGACAAAAGGTTTCATATCTGTGTAGATTTTCTCCAGCTCATCAAAGCCGTAAATGTTGGGCACATCTCCAGCGTTGAGGATGTTGTTGATGTCTTCAAGGAAAGATTCACTCTTGATCTGCAGTTGGGTTTAAATTCATGAATAGATGTTTGGGACATTTTTAATTGTAATTAATGGGTTAAAATTATTAACTATCCAAATTATAGAGATATTCTTTTTAGGGCAGTCTTATTAAGAAGAGGTTATTAGCCGTAGATACTACTAAAAGAAGCATATAATTAATTATTTTAACTTCTTTCTAATTATCATAGTTCCAAAATGTATTTTTTAATATTGCCAGAACTTATGCATGGTACTTAATATATTTATTATTGGTATGCTTATAAATATCTCCATAGTTTTTTTAATTAAAAGCATTAAAATTATTATAAGTATTTTTAATTTGTAAATTATTTTAATCTTCATATGATTAATCTAATGTCATTGTTATGAAACTTCAAGACTAAATAGTAGAAATCCACATAAATGTTATATACTTAAGTAATTCGAGCAAATTCTTTTTTTATCACACATTTCTCTGTGAAAGTTTACCCCATGTAATGCTAAGATATTTTTATCCTTAATTTGTCAGTGTGAGCTTAAAATTAGGCAAACAATGCAGAGGAAGATACAAGAGAACAAAGATATGCAGTATATTAAATGAAACTGAGAGAACAGAAAAGAGCTAAAATAAACTAAAAATACTGGCCAAGAGCCTGGTCAATTAGTGTGCTATGGTATGGGCCCTTTGATTCTCAAGGAACCCAATGACGAATGATGAGCTAAATTTTCCGGTGTGTCATTTTAAGGGCCCAAAGCATTAAATAAAAAAATTACTCTCACTAATTTTTTCATTGTCACTATTCACCTGTGTATCACTAAATAAGAAAACGACTGGTTTGTTCTCCAGTCCAGCTTTCATCATGACCTTTCTCAGGTCCTCCCTCCACTCAGATGTCCCATAGTTCTTAGCAAGCTCAATTTGGAAACAGTCATACTCTGTCCTGTAAAATATTTAAGATTTGGTCTCAGTACTCCACACAATCATTGGCTGAGTGAGTCATGAGCATATGACAGCAATGCCAAATAACATATTACAAGAAGCTTATATTGATTTTAAATCAGGCATATGAAGATATTTCAATAAATAAATAAACTTTCAGTGGTTTTATTACATATATCATCTTTTACTGACAAAAGACGCTACGGACTATAAGACCGCCTTAATTTTAAAGCAATTTTTTAAAAATAACTACATTTTAATTTTTAAAATAAGATGCACCTGAATTTTGAAGGCACTTTTTCTAAGAATATAGTGTGTCTTATACTCCATTAAATACATAAATTTAGTTGTCGTAAATGATGATTAGAATTTCCTTACACTAAATATCAGATGAGCACTAGTGAGGTTAAAACCTTTGTGGTTGTCATTGAAATAAATAATAATCTCCCCTGATTACAGTGGTAATTATTTAATGAAATTCATCAGCTCAGCTTACATGTGTGCCGCCAGTCGGGTCAAGCTCTGCCGGCCACTGCCTCCCATGCCCAGCAGGAGTGCGTTTCCCAATGGCTGACGGATAATCCTGGCAATACGGCTGACATGAGTGACGGCATCCATAAAGAGGACAAGTCTCATCTGGGCTGTGTTGATCTGGTTGTAATCTTCCAGAAACTCATCCAGTGTTTTCACAAGCTGTAGAAATCAAACACAGTTGTATGTACATATAATCAACTTTGGCTTTGAAGTATTTAGTTGTTTTGTTGTTGTTTTTCTTTTGTTGTTGTAATGCACATTACCTGATTGATTTACCTGATAAAATACATTGAGGTGAAAATTTGTTAATTTATTGCACTCATAAGGACATACTTTTGTTAACAAATCTTGCAGTGTAAGGTCAGAAAGTGTTTAAAGAATAAGAAACAAAGAATTTTTTTCACTCATAAAGACATAATTTTGTTAACAAATCTTGCTCTGTTATGTCAGAAAGTGTTTAAAGAATAAGAAACAAAGATTTTTGCACTCAGTGTTTTACATAATATATTTGATTTTTTTTTTCCAGTTCAAAATTTTTGTTCAAAGAGCCATGCCTTATTTTTATTCCTCAAACCTTTTCATGATCTTCAATCAGATTATAAGGCCTTGGGTCCAGGTTAGCATTCATGAAGTCACCAAAGATGACAGGCTTTTGAGTGACCACATCTTCAAATTTGGTTTTAAAGTCTGTTTCCATCTTGTCTTTCAGCAGGCTTTCAAACCAGTTGCGGTCCTCATCATTGACGAGGCGGTCCTGGAAGACTCTGCAACTCTCATGGTAGAAAAGTCTCAGCAAATCATTGATGCCCTGCAGTTATTTAATTTAAGTACAAGTACAAGTGATAGTATATACTTTCTCATGACTAAGCTTTAAATAGTTTGGGGGGGGGGGGG
>MUZC01004573.1:488613-521533 GCA_002072015.1 Radix auricularia | reverse complement strand
GGGTCTTTCAACCACTTCAAAAAATTTTTTTTTCAGTAAACACATCTTCAAATGTGTTAATTTATAATTAAGTATTCCTTATAGAATGTGTTAGCTTATTATTTTTAATACACTTTTCTGTTAGTTATACAGTGGAAACAGAAAGTAATTTTATTCCTGGGATGCACTTGGTGTGATTTAGTAAGAAAAATGTTTTAATGTCGTGTCAGTGTCAGGCTCTGTTTGTCTAGATGAATGCTGTGGGTGATTACCTTGATACTGTCAGGCTGACACATGAGTATCCCCTGGAAGACTTTGGAGAGATCTCTAAGGTTGAATGTGTAGTGTGACTTGGCTGGGGTCGGCAGGAGTTGGGTCTGAATGGTGTTGTACATGGAGATGCATGTGGTGACCATGGCCTGGCTGTACTCTGACACAGATGGATTCAAAGCTGGGGACACAAATGACAATGTAATGGTTTGGCTTTACAAACATTTAGTAATTTAAAATGACAATAAGTAAATTATCCCAGAAATGAAGGTTTTCGTTTCCGCTATCTGCATTTATGGAATCAGTTTCCATATTGATGCCTTGATTTAGAAAATATTTTCACTAAATTAACTAGCAGGTAGTTTTGTTATCACTATAATCACATCATGCCAAATCTTCAAATTACTCCCCTCTAGGTCAAAGCAAAAAATGCTCTTCATCCTCTCAAAAAAAGAAAATTTTATAACTAACTGGCCGAGTGAAGAAGTATTTTATGAGTTTCTTTTTCAAACTTTGTTTAGAAATTACAACGTTGCTATCATCTTTGAAACACACTTTGTTAAAAATGCTAAATCTAAAACACTCACCCATCCATGAATCCAGGATGGCCTTAAAGATACGGCTCTTGCTTTCATCCTCCATCTCAGTGAAGGCCAGGTAATTAAAGTGACGTAGCAGGCGAGCAGTGACAGGATTACGCCCACCTCCGGGTGGACCCATGGCGCACACAAAGTTAACATCCACCAGGTTGCGGAACTCACCTTTTTAAAACATAAGAATTTGAGCCAACATTGCTTATTATAGTTAAATTATAATGGCTAACTTTTATTTTTAATTAAAAGATGAAATAAGAGAATTGTGGACTTTTTTATGTTATTATATTAATATATTTTTATATTATTATATAATTAAATTATTATATTATTATATTATTCATGTGTCAAAACTTATATTTTTCAGATTATTACTTAGCATCAAAATAAAAATCTTTTATCATATTAAAATGATTTGAATTGCTTCAATAGAAAATGGTAGCTTTATTGAATGAGCTCAAACTAACTCACCAATAGCCTTTCTGTCATACCAGCCCTTGAAGTCCATGTACTGCCTGATCAGTTCTATTGGGGGCTGGGCTCCATACACCTCCAAGGCTGGCATGTTGACATCATCAATGAAGAAAACAAAATACTTTCCCAAAGGTGGACCAAACACACCTTTACGCCTGGGCAAGATATTTTATTTTAGTGTATGAAATGATACTTACCAAGGACTTAAATTATTTAGTCTTTTTCTTGATACATGATAACTTTATACAACTTAGTGATAATACAGATGTAAATTTTTAATGTTATTATAGCTGAGAGCTTTAAAGTTGCTCTTCTGTTTAACCATCCCACAGGTTCTCTGTTATATGACCAACCTCTTATCAAGTTTACCATCCACCAGGTCTTGTGTCTGATTGGCACTGGTCTTGGCTGAGAAAATGATGAACTCAGGGACATATTCTTTGGGCATGCTTCTAGACAACTTGTCTGCAATGGTCAGAGTTTTCCCAGTACCAGTTGGACCCACACACAGCACCTGTGGAAATTTGTTGGTTGCCTTTTTATAATCCCAATCCACAAAAGCTATAAACTATGTTGTAATTCAAGAATCAGGCGCAATCAAAAGCAAATCTGCTGTCAGGACTCATAAAAAAAAAGGTAATATTTTCTTAAATTTATTTTAAAAATTTATTTATTAAAAAAGATAAAATAAGGGAGTGCTATGAAATTGTTTTTTGTTCTTTTGCTGTTGTTTTTTCCCCTAAAATTATCAAATTTTTCAAACAAATAGTTAGGCTCTTTTAAATTGCTTTTATATTTTGTAATATTTTTTTTTAAAAAAGGCTTACTTTTTTTTTTGAAAAATGAGTACTCACAGTTTTCTTATTGCTGACCAGCATTTCCAGAACTTTAGCACTTCGAATTGTGTCAATGGTAGGGACAATAATGTCAGAGTACTTGGCATCAGGAGCAATGGTGAAAGTATCCATCGTGTCCACCCAATTTCTCCACTGTACTTTCTGTCAAGTTTGTACAACTAATTATGAATGGATTATCAAATCAAGCTTTCCTAATAAAGCTGTCCTAATAATATGACAATATCAATATTCTCATTTTTTAATAATGTGGCATTTTCATTTCCGCAATGGGGAAATGTGCTATATAATTAATATCGCAAATAAAGATATTTTTAATTCAATTTCATGATGAAGCACTAAGCTGACCTATCAATTTTAGATGAATGAAATCTTTTTTAACAGCATTTGTCTCTTTTCACATCTTCACTTTTCATAAAATATCATAAAAATACAGAAAAGTGCTCTTTAAAAAATTAGTTTATCATAAAAATTATGTTTTATTTTCATTTTATTTATCAGGCAGTGGTGTGTGTAACAAGCCCTTTATCTTACTACCCCCACAAGCATAACAACCTTCTTAATTTCCTCATCCTCCTCTTCAAGACTGGAGGCAGCAGTACTACATATTCCAGCATCATCCAGCATGTAGTCATACACCAAACCTGCCTCAGGAAACATCAGCTCAATCTGTTCATACAAATTAAATCTTTTTATGATCTTATGTTAAGGCATCTTGATCAAATAAATTCCAAAGACCCTCTAGACTCTAGGATAATATTAAATTTGCAATTGCCTAGCAACATTAAATTTGTTAATGTGGATCTTTTTAGTTATATGTAAAACATTATTATTTTATATATAAAATTTTAAGAGGTTACATTTCAACAAGTCTCTTTTCAAATAAAAGAAAAATAAATTATGTTAGAAGAAGAAATTTATAAGGATATTCAAAATAAATCTTAAGGATGCTGTGTTAAGTATTCTTAACGTTTTGATGGAGTCTATTTTATTAGACATGTTGGCGCTTCTGCCAAACATCATTACTGTTGTGGTTAATGAGTCAGCAACTTACCTTTGCTTCCTTCATTTTCTCTCTGAGCCAATGAGAAAATTTCTTTCTGCTATCATTGTCACATGTGGCTCCAATAGACCAAACCAATGAGAAGATAAACCATGGTTCAATCAGTTCTGTTATACGGGCTAATCGGTCTTCTGGTATTGGTTGTTCCCCCTGATTTAAAGAATCATAATTATGTGATATTTATACTATATATAGTCTTCTATACAAGCTGAATACTTTTTTTAAAAATTTGTACATAAATTCCTGAATTTTTTATGTTTAAACTATTCATTTTAAAGATAAATTTTAATTTGTGAGAGAAATATTACTATTTTTATATTAAAAAAATATTTTGTGGAGATTAACAAAGCAAGAAAATATAGTTAATAAAAGTTATGTGAAGAAATTATAACCAAAAAAACGCCATCATAACAAAAAATGTTACCAAAAGGGAACAGAATTTTATAATCCGTACCAAGTAATTGTGCAAGCTTCTTTTGGATAATTTTTTCAAGAAAGTACAAAAAGAAAGAAACTCATGCAACCGGTGCATCAACATTATTTAACATGAACCTTAGTTTAACTAAAAAGAAATTGAATTTTGTGAAATTTTATAAACTCCAGTGATTTGTGAAAATGCTTTTTTTCAAAATGTATGTCTCACTTGATATGCCAGATAGATGCGGCTAGTTAGAGTTAAAATAAAATAAAGGAAATATTTTAAATCATTTTTGTTTCATGGAAAACAAGCTAATAAATAGAATATGAATTATTGCAATAAAGAAGCAAATAAAACTGTTGCTGTAATAATGTTCAACATATTGCAGTTGAAAATCTGATTAGTGTCCATCCAATATGTCATATACACAACAAATTAACTTTTCTACAATACTAAAAACAACTACCCACCCAAACCCAACCCTTATTTCAACCATTTTCCACTTTCTAGCCTTGTGAAACGAATGGCACTGGTAATGTCATGGATATACATTTTTTAAATGAGTTATGGTTTGATTTTGATAATTTCCCCATTGAATCACATTTAATTCATGACTCTTTTGAAGTAAACAAAGCTTAGAGAGCCTTTACATTTTATTTCCTTTAAATAATCTTTTATATAAGAGGGGAAACATAGACTACTTGATATTACATAACCAATTTATGGAATTTTTTTAAAAATTGAGAAAAATAGTTCATGCTTTTTATGTTTTACATCCTAAACACAAGCTTTTATGAAAATGCATTTTAAAAAGAACTTTATGAAATAAAAATAAATGTAATGAAACAGAATGAATGATTACACATTTAGAAATGCTAACCATCAATACATAAGATTACTATGAATTACAAAATAGAAATAAAGATGGATAAAAGAAGATTGAATTTAAAAATAATTCCATTAGAAAAAGAAACATGATACATAAAAAGAATAATTCCAAAATCTCTTCCAAAAATTTTTTTTAATTTTTGAAAAAAATGGGAAGAAATTTAGATATTTTTGGGCTTCATCAGATTAAAGAAAAGGTTTTTGAAAAAAAAAGGTTTGAGCCCATTGTGCTACATTGTCTTTGAACAACTAATGCATGGTTAAAGACTTGAGGAGATGTAAGAAGTATTCAAAAAGAAAAAAAAGATCTGATTCGTTTATAAGTACATGTATTATTATTTAGACATCAAATTGTTATAAAGATTGAATAGAACACCATATTTATTTCTGAGTTTCAGAGAGCATTGGATTTTATTAAAGAAAAATTCATAGTATCAAATAAATAACATTATCACTAGTTTGTATTGTGATTGATCAAGTGTAAAATTCTGTTGTTGATATAATAATTATTCAGAACTCAAGAACTATATTTCCTTAACCTTCTAAGGTGATCATGCTTTAAAAAAATGTATACTTATAAATGTAAAGAAATATGATGAGTTAATGTAATAGATGGGAATTTTCAAAAAAAACATTCTGTCATTAACAATTTAAGGGAATTTGGATAATGTTATGCAAATATGGTGGAAAGAAAAAGTGTATTAAAAATTTATTTTGGATGAAATTTCACTTTGGCTACAAATTAAAATAAGCGAATATAAAAACTTAAAATATTTTATTTCACTTTGACAACTAATGTAAATTATATCACTGTTGAAAGAAAAGTACAAGTATGAAGATGATAATTGCATTTCTACATGACATACTCACCACTTTTCGATGGCCCAATGGGTTCTACACAGACAAAGCAAATATTGTTTTGTGTTATAGTGCAAAGAAGCACACACTTGTGATGTCAACCAAGGTACAAGATATTGCACACATTTTGATATTTTGCTAATGGTTGGGATTTGTTGCCATTGATTTGCATTGTTTTTAATTTTTAAAAAAACTAAATCTAAATGTTATTATAACCTTTTAGTCCGATCTAATAAATTAATGTTAACTGATCTGATATGAATTGATCACTGTAAACTTGTTATTTTCACTTGTAGATTTGTATTTTACTTTGATTGTAGCACTCAAATGAGGTAAACAGACACAGCACACTAAAACAAAAGCTAACTAAAACTTATTTTTAAAATATAAAAAATAAAGGATGATTGGATAATATGTGAAGATGGAGAATAAAGTTCAATCTTGACTTTTTCTTTTCTGGTTAAACATATTCAAAGATAATCAAACACATCATTCAAAGAAAAAAGATTTTTAAAAGAAAATTTTTGTCAAACCAAAAAGCTGAAATAAAATGCACAGCAGAAAGCCTTACAATCATCTTTCTTTTTATTTATTTTTTTTATTACCAAATTAAGCCCAGGAGTATACAGAAAAATTAGAGCCTTGAAATTTAGAGTTTATTATTTTACCAGTTTCTCAGCAATAACCACAATTAGAACACAAATTATCTAAATTATAAAGTGTTTCTGAGGGGTGTCAGGGAAACATTATGGAGTTATTGGGTTTTCCCTGACATGTCAATGTTGTTACTTGTGTTTGGTGCGGTGCGCACGGTATAAAAGGGTATGACGTAAGAGTGTGAGCGTAGTGAGTAGAGTTGCAGTTGCTGGGAGAGAGAGATAGGACGTGTTGGTAAATGGAGGAACCTTTTGCTGTTAATAAAGTTATAGATGTTCAGAAGTGTTGGTGTTCTACCTTGAGTTGATCTGTCCGTTTGGTCATAACAAGTTACCCAGACAACGACGTAACAAGGGGGGCTGTTAGCTTCATAGTAAACCATTATAGCAAAAAGCAATAGATTTTCATTACAGTTTTAGCCAATGTAACATGGTTTAAAAAATAAATTCAATTAAAAGTTATTAGAAGTATGAAATTCTTTTTTTTTCTTAACTCATCTGAAACAACACACACAAAACTATAAATAAGAAGCTACCTCTTTTGGCATGAAGGGCTCAAAGAAACACTCCAGTAGTTTCAGTAAAGAAAATACAAGAGCACCATCTACTGTTGGGACAATTTCTTTCAGTTCCTTACGTAAAAACTTGATGGCTGGCTAAAAAAAGGTAATGGTAAAAGGAAGCCTATTTAAATGGCTATTTATGTTAAAACTTGGAAATGAAAAAGTATAATGTAATCAAAATAAAGGTCTGATTTATTTCATCTTATGCATAATTTATATGAAATATTGGTAAAAATTATATTTCATAACTGTGATTATGGTGATATTTATTTTTTCTTGATGAGGTAACATTGTGGAATATGAAAAAATATTTGTTACTATAGATATCTTACAGTCATGAAAAACTGAAACAGCTCTTCAAACTTTTCTTTGTACTGCCAGATTTGCTCTGGCACTTTCTTTAGCCAGCATTCAACAAAGGGATCCAGTCCAATGTAGGAGGGCTCAAGGTACACCATACCACAGCGGCTGACTGTGGCAGGGGAAGCTACTGCCAGATCAGCAACCTCAAACATCATAGTCATGGCCTAGAGAAATGTATTTATGCATCTTTATAATAAAAAGTTATTTTATTAATTTATTTAAAGTTTATTTGGGTCTCCAAACTTTTCTGCCGAAGGTCTGCATTAACTGTCAAACAGCAATTTGAGGGCCGACTACACAGTTTTGTGGTAAACTACAGGTAAAAATAGCAACTTTTTAAAAAATTAAATGGTCTCCAGGGGGCATGATGAGAGGGCCTCGCGGGCCGCATCCGGCCCACGGGCCGTATTTTGGCGACCACTGATTTAGACAAAAGGCTAATGAAAGGTGATTAAAGTAATAAATATTGTTGTTATAGGTGGCACTGACCTCAGTTAGTTTTATGATCTCTCCACTGCTTAGACAAAGTTTTTTGTTGTCATCCAGCACAGTGTTCATGTTTTCTATCCAGACAGCATCCACTGGGCCATCAAAAACAAACCATCTCTTGTCTTCATCTCTTGCTGATGCCCCGAGACGAATGAGAGTGGACAGGATACCATCAGTCCTTCAAGATTAGAATAAAAGATTTATTTTATTAATAAGGAATGCTAGCAATGTTTATTGATCTCATTGATACGGTGATGGATCAAGTAAAAAGTGCATGTGGGAATGTGAAAGCAATAACTAGTTTGTTACACAACATTATTCTGTCATCTATCTTATCTTATCTTAACAGACGCTCCTTCTATGCAGAAGATAATTGCGTCCTCAGACCATGACGGATGATCTGTTGGCAAGTAATGCGGCGTTCAAGGACCACGGCTATGAGGGTTCCATGCAATACCCAGCAGTCTAACTAGTGTTAGGTACCCTTTTTGAGCTAGGTGACTCAGGAACGCCCTAAACCCCGGGAACAAATCCTTGCCTTTGCATGGATTCGAACCCGTGACCATCGGTACACCAGTCCAATACGTTGCCACTCAACCACTGTGTCCCATTGTTATAAAAAAAATTAATCTGATATATGCATATTTTTATTGAAAAGAACAAAATAGAAAAGGATTATGGAACTCTGACACCCTTTATAAATTCATCACTATATTTCATCTCAGAATTCATTCACCACATAATCAGCAGATTATTTTATTTAAAATTAACTAAATCTAGATACAATATTATGTGTTAATTTGCTTGCTGTTTTTTTAATGGGACATAAATATGACTATGTTTTAATAATGATTTAAAAAACATAGAATAATATGTCTGTCTTTAAACTTTCAAAATTATATATTTTTTTAAGTTTTCAAGAACAACATTGGATAGTGATAGTGCACACAGTTTACTATAACTTACCATTCATGAGTCAGAAGATCAAATTCACAAAACAGTTTACTATAACTTACCATTCATGAGTCAGAAGATCAAATTCACCATACAGTTTACTATAACTTACCATTCATGAGTCAGAAGACCAAATTTAACAGTTTACTATAACTTACCATTCATGAGTCAGAAGATCAAATTTAACAGTTTACTATAACTTACCATTCATGAGTTAAAAGATCAAATTTAACAAACAGTTTACTATAAATTACCATTCATGAGTCAGAAGATCAAATTCACCATACAGTTGCCCCATGGTGATGGATTTAGGATTAAGCACATAGGTGTGAGTTGTCTGGAAATCTGTCATAGCTGGTGATGGTCGACCTTTGAGGGCTGTCTGGGCTTTCTGCAGCATTTCATAACACTGAAACCAATACAAGTAAAATTTTAGTATGAAAAATATTTTTGGGGTTTGCCTATAAGTTTATCCAATCATCTAATATTTCAATGGTCATAAACAATGTTCCCTCTAAAATTCATTGATTGGTGTGCAAAGTATCAAAGTGCAAAGTTGTGCAGCATCCATTTTTTGTGCAAAATTTTAAATGCCACAAACACATTTCAAAATATATATTATTTAATACTTATAAAAATTTGCTGCTCTGTAATTCTAAACTGATGCATGGCATTGGTCAGAACATTGGTGATAAAGATTAATTTGATCATTTATTGTTTCAAAGGAATTCTTTCAATACTAAAGTGAAACTTAACAGTTTCAGACTGGGTAGTAATCAAGTCATCACATAAAGAATAATTTAAATAGGCATTGGGATCATGTGCTGTCATTTTTAAAATAAAACGTTCTTTCTGATATCTACAGAGTGAACAAGTTACAATAAATAAAATAATTGAGAGTTTTAATAAAATAGCAATGTATTTTTTTTGTTGTTTAGGTTGTTGGGACAATGTGTTTCTGATCTAATAACACAAAGGTAAATAAAAATTGCATCCGTTCAAGCAATGAATAGAGAAAAATAGTTATTTTAAAAAGCTTATCTATTTGACTTTGTTACCTTGGTTTTGCCAGAACAGGTTGGCCCAACAAGCATGAGCCCATGCCGGACAATGGTTGTCTCAAACAGCTGGATGCATTTATTAATAAAACCTGTCAAGAGAAAATAGAGTGTAAAGCTTGTAGAAAAGTTTCTGGTAACATATCTTTTTTAAAAACTGAACGGCATATAAGTATGACAGGTGAGAGTTGTATATATGATATTAGGGGCAATTTATAAATGGCTTCATGTAAATTTTACCCTTCCCACAAAATAAAAAAAAAATCTCCATAAATGGTGCGCCCCCACTTTTATAATGTCACAAGCCTCTGTACCAGCACCATATAAAATACTATGTCAACTACTGTTCTTGACTAACCCTTAAAAATTC
Source organism: Radix auricularia (assembly GCA_002072015.1). Classification (NCBI taxonomy): domain Eukaryota; kingdom Metazoa; phylum Mollusca; class Gastropoda; family Lymnaeidae; genus Radix; species Radix auricularia. The sequence continues at coordinate 511,683 of MUZC01004573.1, read as the reverse complement.
ATATCCCATTGATATTAAATAACTGCATGACAGAGAAATCTCTCTAGAATGATGGTTCTTTAACAGTGGTGGGGGGAGGGGGTGAAAGCACACCTTTGTTTCAAAAGACCTAGAAATTTTTTTTAGATGCAATAACAAGTTTTTCAATAATGTAACTCTTTTTCTTATGTGAAGTCAGACTAATTAAGCCTCCCTTCATTCTCATCAAATAGAATTTAAAATATATGCCCTTTTCCCATACTTAATTTGCTCAAAGAATAAGAGTACACACAGATATAATTGTTTCCAATATATAACTCACCATCAACATCTTTGAGCCCATTCTTGAGACAAGATTTTCGCAGAGACGTCTCCATCTCACCATAATCAATTGGTTCTTCCCTGGAGATAGATAACAAACATTTAGTGTTTTTTAGTTACTTGTAATAAACATTTATTGTTTTCTTAGTTACTTGTAATAAACATTTATTGTTTTTTTTTAGTTATTTGTAATTGACAAGTAAAATAAATAACAGAACAAGTTATGTTGGGACTTTAAAAAAACAACAGCACTTGGCCTTGAGCCTCGGTTTAGAAAGTTGATCAATACAAAAAGTGAATCTCACATAATTTTTGTAAACCACATTATCAAAATGATGGAATATCTTCATGAATTTCAAGAAAAAAGGACCAATAAACAATAGCACATAATATCCAGCCATTACATCACTACTTTTTTTTGTGTCCAAATACACCAGTGAAGGTGAAGAATTGAGAAAAATTAGTTTATATTTTAGGATCAAATCACCCTATGAAATCAATCAAATAATCTTGAATTAGTCGGTCCTCAATATTCATCCACAGCTCGTCTCATTGCTTCTTGTTAAAAATATTATTTATTAATAATTCTTTATTTCTTTAACCTTAGCAAGCACCACAAAAATTATGTGATGCAAGTTTTCATTTGAAACGACTTTACCAAGTTTGTAACAGAAGGCTAATATTCCTAAAAAGGATGTCTGTGAGCTACATTTTGGTAAGAATCTCCGAAAACATAATCAAAGTTAATATTTATGATTGCTTGTTTTTCCCAACCTAAATATTTCTTATTTCAATATTTATTTTCCTTTCACAGCTTTCGAGAAGCCAATCATGTGATTGTAATTACCCAATAATTGTTTTCAAGATTAATTAACATAATAATTTTAACATAGGTTTGGTGAATATTATAATAAACTTTTGTAAACATCATCAGACTTACTTGATGTTAGGGAACAGATCTGAGACAATGCCACTGAAAAGCTTCAGATCATCCACCAAGAACTTGGGTACATTGACATCTCTGATGGCCCTCAAAGCAATTAATTCCTAATTTTTTTTAAAAAAAACATACAATAAAAACATTTTAATTTCATAAATTTCAAATACACTAATTAAGTATTTGTTTTAGAGCTGAATCATGCACACAAACACATGCAATCCAGCTTTAAAAGAGATTTAATCCAAATTCTTAGAAACTTAAAGTAAAAACAAACAGATTAAATTTTTTTAAAGAGAGTGACATGCATATTTGTGTGACAGAACTCACCTCTTCCATGTCTGGGTACATATTTGTGTGACAGAACTCACCTCTTCCGTGTCTGGCTACATATTTGTGTGACAGGACTCACCTCTTCCATGTCAGGGTACATGCGCTTGAGGTTGCCAGCAGCCGAAATCACAGACTTCACAGCTCTCATGCCAAAATCATAATGGTCCTGATGAAACAAAAAGTTATGGGTAATATTTTGACTGGTACACTTGTGACACTGGTAACATGTAACTATCTTATCTAATCTTATCTATTACAGATACTCCTTCTATACAGAAGACTATTGCGTCCTACGCTTATTCATGGTTTTTTGTCTAATCTTGCATTTTTATTAGAGTTTTCAATGTTGATAGTCTGTTGGTTTTTCTGGTTTGATTAGGCAACCCATCAACACCCAAATTCCAGATGGAAAAAACAAGGATTTTTATGTTTTTTCTTATATAAGGAATAAGAAAAGTATTTTTATCCCTATGTCTATGTAAGGCTTGTATTATATAAATTTCAGATTTCTTAATTAGAGTGGTTTTCATTTTTTTATTTTTTTTTATTTTAAAAATAACATGGTAACAGCAATTTTGAATTATACATAATTTTTTTTTTTTAAATTTTAATATCAGACAACAAAGAATAAACACCTAATAAACTTCTGAATCAAACAACTGAAATGGCTTCTGCTCACCTGAGAACTCAGTTGCTCAGAGGATAATTTGAAAGTTGTGACAATCTTCTGGGACAAGGCTCTGGCATTTGAGAATCCAAAGGAGAAGAGAGAGATCTCAGCAATGAGTGCATAGTCAGGAACCATCATGGCTACAGGTCGGAACAGAGCCTGACAGAAGCATTTGATATTTAGTCAATTAATGCCAATGATAATTCTATTGTATATATAATGTAAATATGGATGATAAATTTGTATAAATCAAAATGAAAATGCTTTTGAAAAATAGTTTCTCATTTGTATCGAAGCACCATGAGAGAGCTGTATTTTCGTTGCTTGAAAAAATATAATTAATCTTTGCTAATAATGAATGATTAGAGCCATTAAAAATGTAATCTTTTTTTAAGAATGTATTACCTTGAGATTGTCTGGCAATTCAGTTCTTCCTGCATAACCTGGGTTCATAGTGATAAACACAGCACACGATGCCTTCAGCATAATCTCCACACCTTCAAAAATGAATCTGTCCACCTGAAGAAAGTAAACAGATTCATTTAGTGATTCACTAGTAAAATTATTTTATATGTTGAGATCATTCCAGTTATTCTTAAGGGTTGATGGGTTGTTTTTTGCTTTTTTTTTGTAATAGAAATATTGAATCACTTCACAGAGATCTAAATCAACTGACCCTGTCTGCTTGGGCCTTCTGTATAGTTGTAATCTGCTGGGCCACCACAGACAACACTTCTATGTCAATACGGTTAAACTCATCAAAGCAGGCCCAAGCTCCAGCACTTTGGAGAGATAAGATGTTTTATGTGAGAAGAAAAAACTAAGACTCTGGAAATGTTACTAATTACTCAAAAAGTAAATTTGATTGTTTAGTTATTGATAAATTTTGGTCTTCCTTTACTCATTTATAAACATCTTTGAACTTTACAAAACTAACTTAACATAAAACCTGTCATTGCTGAAACGGAAAATGCAAGAAATTAAGGCGGAAAAGCAAATTTACAAGAAATCCTCACCTGGCCAACCCTTTGAAGAATTTTCCCATAGCCATGAAATCCAGCTGGTCAGAGCAGTTGAACACAACACACTGAATGGCGAAAGCTTTGGCAAGATCCTGTACAGATAAAATGTTACATGGATTCCTAGTAGTAGAAGAGAATGCAGCTTATCCCACAGTTCAACATTAATTGCAATAAAGAACTCAAGACACTAATTTACTAGAGTTGAGGCTAAAAATGTTATTTATATAACTTAACTTAAAATCATATATATGAAGTGCTTCAAGATTATATAGTTTACACTTTAACAGATCAGTTTAGCTAACAAATGATGGACTTACCTCAGTGGTCAGATCTCTATGGCTAACAAATGATGGACTTACCTTAGTGGTCAGATCTCTATGGCTAACAAATGATGGACTTACCTTGTGGTCAGATCTGTGTGGCTAACAAATGATGGACTTACCTCAGTGGTCAGATCTCTATGGCTAACAAATGATGGACTTACCTCAGTGGTCAGATCTCTATGACTAACAAATGGTGGACTTACCTTAGTGGTCTCAGTCTTGCCAGTTCCAGCAGGCCCAGCTGGGGCCCCACCAAACTTAAGGTGGAGGGCACCTGTCAGAGTCAGGTAGCACCTGGGGAGATAGAAGCATGAACAGATGATATGTAAGAAAATAGTAGAGGGGAATATTAAGAGTTGTAAGGGCAACAAATAATATAACAAGAAGTGGCTTGCCTGTCTGTCAAAGGAGTGATGACCAAACGTCCAGTGTTGCCCAGGTATTCATAGCCATATGGAAACTGTGCATTGACAGCTCTTTGGTAAAGGTTATCATCCTCAAGCCAGTAGTATCTGAAACAAACAGAATACAAGTAACTACACTCAGTGTCTAAGTGGATATTAACTGGATTCATAAAATGATAAGATGCATTTGACAAAATGACCTGTAAGATGTGTTTATCACAATTATTTTTCATCCACTTCAATGCTTCAACTTGTTTACAAAAGTATGAATTAATATATGCCGTCATATGATCACTAGAAAACAAAATCAATAATTAAATCTGGAGTAATTTACTTTCAAAATTAATTAAACATCAACCAAAGATTTCTTTAAAAGATAAAGTAGCTTATATGCACTGTAAGGCCCTTTTATGTTGTATCTTAGGATATGAATGTTTTACAATGAATGAATTGATAATTATGTGTATTACTATTTTTATGTTAAGCACTGTGAACTCAGTTGCTTGCTGGGATACTGCACTATATAAATTTTCAAATTATTACTACTATTATTCATTAAAGAGAAAGTAGCAGAGAGATGAAAAGTAAATAGAAACCTGAGTTGGCTGATCCACTCAAAGTCATTTGCATTGTTTACATCCTGCTCCACCATCTTGGCAACAACATCTCTGGCATGGACCTCTATTACGATTAGAGCTGACAGTGTCATACGGCCTATTTTGGAGATGTCTTGACGCACAAGTCCTCTGAGGTCATCAAGTTGTGAAAGTACCAGCTAGAAAGACACATAAACTTGGGCACTTATTACTTCCCTTGGGTCGGCTTTTGCTTAAAATAATTTTTTAAAACTAAGTTTTGAAATAGGTAAATATAGAAAAAAATGATTATTTTCCTTGGGTCTGCTTTTGCTTAAAATAATTTTTTAAACCGTTTTACAATAGGTAAATATAGAAAAAGATGATTATTTTCCAACCTTGAAATGTTCCTTCAAGGTTCCCTTCTCAAGCTCAGCAGTAACTTCACTACTCCAGTAGGTCTGACATCCAGCAATGACCACTTGACCAGGCCATTGAAGTACCCAGTCAGTTCGGGGAATCTGTAGAATACAGCTCAAAATATATTACAGTAATTTAAAACAAAGAAATCAAAAGTATTATTGCAATGTCCTGAAACTGTTTCATTGGTCTGAGTGCTATTTAGTTTGACTTCATTTAAATAGCAATTTTTAAAATTGAAGACATTTTTTTTTTACTTTGCCAATGCTTACAACAAACAAGACTTTACATTTAAAAATAAAAAAGATAATTATTAAATTCTCTTAAAAAATATAATTAATTCACCTCCTTGTAGTTTTTGAGAGACTCCTTGATAATCATTCGGAGTGATTCCTTCATAACTCTCTCAATCTCAAGCATCCAGTCCTCCACATTTCCTGTTGGATACAGTGTTTCCCTGAAGTCCACACATTCCCCTTCTCCAGAGAACATCTTGGTGATCTTCAAGTCATCTTCAAATTGCAGCTGGAAAGAACATAAATTTCATGATTCAACAACTTATTAATTACTTTTTATTTTTTTTTACCAAACAATAATAATAAGATAAATTAAATAGGGTTTATAAAAATGTAAACTTTTACAGTTTTTCAAATAAATTATTTTTAAGTGCTTAAAGCTTAATTAGGAGTGATTTGCATCTTAGATGCTGCTGTTAAGTTTAGTTAAAACCAAAATATTTCATCTCATTAAATTATATAACTTTATATATTTAAAAGCCAACAATTTACTTTCAAGCTGATCCATACTTAATGCATGATAAGTCTCATAGACCCTTTGAGGTAGTGAAGATCAATGATAAATGTTCATAAATAAAAGCATGTGAACTATGAACTTTAGATGCAATTCATGTTAACCATCAACAAAGACCTTATTTCTCTTATAATATCTCTAATAAAAAGTAATCAATTTTAGATCATTACAAACCTTGGCAATATTTTCAAAGCATTTTCTAAGATGAGGCTGCACAGCAGTGGGATCTTTGGTCTGGGATAAAATCTCAAGGAGCTCATCATCAGACAGGAAGTAGAATCGTGGGAAGGCATTACGCTTGGTTTCAAGGTATTCACTGAGTCCCTTCTGAACTTGTTCAAGCAGTTTGTTACATTCTCTCAGGTTGTCTAACAGACGGTTGTCAGGGCAAAGAGAGATAACCTACAAGAGTAATCATGGGTTGTCAGGGAAAAGAGAGATAACCTACAAGAATAATCATAGGTTGTCAGGGCAAAGAGAGATAACCTACAAGAATAATCATGGGTTGTCAGGGCAAAAAGGGATAACCTACAAGAGTAATCATAGGTTGTCAGGGCAAAGATCGATAACCGGTTGTCAGGGCAAAGAGAGATAACCTACAAGAATAATCATAGGTTGCCAGGGCAAAGAGAGATAACCTACAAGAATAATCGTAGGTTGTCAGGGAAAAGAGAGATAACCTACAGGAATAATCATAGGTTGTCAGGGCAAAGAGAGATAACCTACAAGAATAATCATAGGTTGTCAGGGCAAAGAGAGATAACCTACAAGAATAATCATGGGTTGTCAAGGCAAAGAGAGATAACCTACAAGAATAATCATGGGTTGTCAAGGCAAAGAGAGATAACCTACAAGAATAACCCTTATGCTTGTTCATTTTGTGATGGAATCATTTCAATATTAATAAAAAAAAACGTCTACTACTAATGAAAAATAATATAAAATGGCTCATAAATCTTGAACTCATTGAAATTTATTCCTCCCCTTTTCCTGATTTTAAATTAAATATTTTTGTACTTGGCTTGATCATTATTAGTTTACAAAACCTTGATAGAATTTACCTGAGGGTTCTCCTTGGCTGATTTCATCAATTGTCTCCAGATTCTCTCCATTGTCTGATAACGTTTGCTCTCTACAGGAAGTTGGCGGTTGATGTCTTCAGAACTGAAGATTGGTTCAAGATACAACCAAGCACGTTGACAGTTCAGCCATTCATCCAGCACATCCTTTTGATATGCAAAAAAAAAAATTTCATTGGAACTAAGAAATCCAAGTAATTCTATTTGTTCAATTAAAAATTATGCAATGCAAGGACTTAGGTGTTAACTTGTTTTAATATAATATTTTATTAAGGGTATAGGGTAGTGCCATTTTAAATTGTATATTTTCCTTTTGCTGATAATTATATTATTATCAGGACATGCAAATCTAAGTTTTCAGAATGATATTAATATTAATACAGTCAGACCTTACTAAGTCGAACTTCCCTACGTAGAAAGCTTGCATATATAAAATTAATTGTTAGGTCGTAGCCAAATTCCATAAGACTAATGCATTTTAGATCTCCATGACTAGAAAATTTTTGCCTTCCAAACTCCCTTAGTCGAATCTTCCAAAGCATTAGCTGCATGCTGTAACTCTTTTTAAAAAGAAAAATCTTACTTCCCCCATCATACATGTGGAGGGAGTAAAGTGGGTGAGGGAATGGAAGGTGTCTGCTCTCATTGGTTTGTGTCAGTATGTTAAAGCAAGCTGGTTTCCTTTCATATGAGACATCTTTCCTGTCAAGTCTTTAGCCGGTATGGCTGTTTCCCCGGCCCCTCTAGTCAACATTGTCCTTAATAAATCAGCTCCTATTACGCCATTTCCCCTAACTCAAAAACTCTGTAAGTCGATTTTTTTGGGGTCCCTTTGAGTTCATCTTGGAGAGGTCCGACTGTATAATTATTCAGCTGTGTTTAAAAAAAATCCAACAAAAAATAATCAACCATCGCTAGATCAAGACACATACCTGTGTGGTTCTCAGTTTACTCTCCCAGTTGCTGATGCGGTCTTCAAAAGGTTTCTTGAAAGGTGAGAAGGACATGCTCTGGGTCATGACAATGTGGTCATCAAGTAATTGAGAAGTCTCCTCTGAGCTGCGGAGGATGTAGGTGCCAGTTTCCTTGTAGGGCATGATCTCAAACAGGACAGGTTCCCATTCTTTCTCCATTTTGTCAAGGGCCTATAAATCAATGTGTAATCATTTATAAACTAGGCAACATTAAACAAAATCACGGTTTAATGTTTTTTGTTAAACAAAAACTATGAAAAGTAGTTTTACAAATGTCACCCTAGCACAAGGAGCTTACTTTCTAAAAATAAATAATATCAAATTTTCTTTCATTAATTTTGTTTTAAAGTGAGTACTGCAATCAACTAACTTAAGCTTATTCCTTATTTATTATAATGGCAAGGTGTATCACAATTTGAGAACGTTATCTCTACATTTCTGCTCTGATTATTTTTTAAAATATTTTTAAAATCCTTATCTTGTCTGTTACAGATGCTCCTTCTATACAGAAGATCATAGCACCCTATGCTTACCTATGGTTTGTGTTTAGACCTGCATTCTTATTAGCAAAGATAATCATTATTGTATAAAAAAAACAAAAACCTTTAAGTTAGTAGAAAAAAATGTATTGTGTACAAGTGACCCTGCTTTGAAAATGTTGATCAGTTATTATTAAGACTCACCTGCTCAATAGAATATTCTTTGCCAGCCACTTCAGCTATCTTGGCAATGGTGGTGATGTGATCCTGCAATTTCATCTCAAGACATTTCTGGAAAGTAAGATCCTTCTTGGGTCGTACTGCAATGCCCAGCTCTTCAGAAAGCTGCAAAAAATATTCATCATGCTTAAAATTTATTCTGAACTGTTTTGAAACTTACAGCTGTCCACACACAAAAAGATAATAATTAATGAGTTTAAAATTTGTCACAAATAAAAACTCCAATTCCTTACCTGCTATAAAATTAAGTTAAATAAAGCTGAGAAATAAATTGTTTTCATTGAGTGTATGACTCTGAATAGTCCTACCTGCTCCCAATGTCTGTTCCTCATACCAGGGTTTCTAAGACCCTGAATAAGGGGAATGTAAGGCCGGAAGTCCTCAATTTTTCCTTTAATATCAGTGGCCACATCTTGCACATCTGAAAATGTAGACTTTGTCAAATCACACTTTCATTTTGAACCCCTTGGATTAACAATCATGTAGAAAAATTATGAGTGCAGTTATTTCTATAACTACTTACAACTGCTATAAACCTATTTGAATGATTTCCTAATTACAATGAAAACAAAAGTAAATTTTAAACATATGATATGAAAACTATCAAAATTATTATTGAGAAGGGATTGTTAGGAAGAAAATAAGTATATTCAATAGCATGGCTGGGAAGGAAGAAAATCAGAATTTGTTTCTAACTACAGAAAGTTGGTTGCCAAAAAAGCATTAAGGTAGCCGATAGATAATTTTAAAACAACTATTAGATTTCAATTGGTGGGTTGAAAAATGAAAAATAACATAACATTAAAAAAATCCTTTATCATTATCACTGTTTACTCCTTACTTTGGAATTTGCTATGTTGACCACATTGCACAATCAATGTGTACATGGCACATTGTGGTATTTTATAATATCAATTCTACAGGGTTGGTGGATATGTAAATTTTGTATCTTATTAAATTATTTTCATCTTAGCTCATTTAAAAGCATAATTATCAAATATTATTAGTTAGTTTGGGATTAGTTTGGCATGCTATAAAATAATCTAACATGTTTTCTAACAAAGACATAAAAAAAAACATGATTATTAGCAACAATAGGAATAGACATAAACATACTTATGGGAGAGATTGAAAAAAAAAAAAAAAAAAATTCCTTCCTGCCACAAGTTGGTGACATCAAAGAAGCTTTCATATCAAACAACACAGCAGTTAAGTGAAATAACCAACTTAATGGGGAAAATTTAGCCCTCTTCTGTGCTTAAGATATGAGAGTTCAGCAACATAAAAGAATCCAGTTAACCAGTGAGAAATGATAGACTAAGAGAAAATTTGGTAGTTCCACTTAGAAATGTAGACTTAATAGGGCTGGCAAGTTAACAGAGGTGGACATAAATGATTTCTACTGTATTTAATTCTATGTCTTGTTTAATTTAAACATTCACAACAAAACTTACTAGGAATGTCTTGGAACAGCTTGACACTTTTGTGCATGATCTTGTAACTCTCATTGACATTCTTCTCCACTTCCTCGGCATTGATGGCAGTCAATGGGTCATTCATCCAAGACTCCTGCCATCTCTGCCAGTCTGACACTGTCACCCACAGGTTGCGGAAAGGCTCAAAATCCTTGACAAGCTTTGCCAGCTTATCATACTATAATAACAAACATAATACACTGTTTGTGTGGCTGGTTGGAGAACTGTCAAAACGAGACACTTCAATGGGAATATTATGTTATGATCCATGAATTATGCTGAATTATTATTATTTTTAATAGTGGAACTTCTTTTTATCAACCTTTACCTGGCGATATTAAAAGATTATTATTTAAAAATAAATACCTTTCAATAAAATCTTTTTTCTTAAATTTTATCAATCTTTCTTAACAGGCTGGTAAACATTAAATTTAATTTCTGCTATGCAATAAATCTTTTCAATATGCATGGATCATATTCAAAGATTCCCATTGAGTTCCTCCTCCATTTGATGTGTCCACATTCTAAAAATAGATCTAAAGGCTGCCACACAAATTTGTAAAACACATCTTTAAAAAACAATAAGAAAATATTTAGCTTCAGACTAATATTAAAACAATATGAAAAATTCTACTCTTCCACACATCAATGAAAAATGTTTAATAATAAAAATTATTAACTAAACAAACATGAAAGTTTTACTGAAATCACACAGAAAGAACAAGAACTACCTGTTTATTATTGGAGTAATTAAATATTACTATAATTTAAACTTGAAACATTCCTTGTATAAATAAAATACACATCATGCAAAATCAGTTAATCATCCCAAGAAATTCAGAACTATCATCAATTTTTAGGAGGTATTTTGTTGTTGTTTTTTTTCTAATTTATTAGTATAAATTATTCTAAAATTAGGGATGGACTTGGAGGTCCAAGCACTCCTAAACAAAATGCATTTATTACTGGTTTAAAGAGTAAATGCCCCAACATCACTGGCCCTGGTGGCCTTGATTTTACTGATGCTCCACTCCCTTCTTAAGTTTTAATCTACGCATGATGGACATTGTCAAAAATGTCTTTGAAATCACACACCAATGAGGCAGTTGAACATTTTGGAAAGATTAATAGATTTTATAAAGAATAGCAATAAAAATGATCGCATCAAAATGTAAAGCTGCATCAAATAATATAGTTTAAAACACAAAAAACTATAAATTTGGTGAGAAAGTTTTCACAGATAATTCTAATATGATGTTGACATAAAAAGAATGCTTGACATAGAAGAAAAAGAATATGAGCGGTGCACTGTGCTTAAAAGTAATAGATACAGTAAAGCTATTCTGTTGAAGTCATCAAATTTAAGAAGATACACAATAAATCTGTTTATGTGAGATTTTTTGGGCTGTAATTAAAAAAAATTACTGCATGTACAGAAAATATATAGAAATATAAAAAACAACTATGCCTAGATGTATCTAAAATGTATTAGCTTTTCTTAGCAATGCTGAAATTAATTATAAAGGAAATATAACTATTACTATTTCAAGAAATATTAAAAATGGGGATGTAGTTTTGTGAAAATAACAAAGATTAAGGTTTAAAATTAATCAGAAACTAATTTAATAAGTACTCATGCTTTTAAAAAAATAACAAAGATTAATAGAAAAAGTGCAGAAAAGTGTAAGAAAAAATATTTATTTACTAAAGAAGCAAAAGGCATGTGGAACACCACGAAAATGATTTTTTTTCTCCTCCAAGCATTTTCAGCGTAAGATATTTGCTATTATAACAAATAAAGTGACTTCCTTATCAAGGTGTCCAAGCCATGACACTAACTAAGTTGAAAATCCCTAGATACATTAGTGTGTCATATTTTAGTCTCAGAAGATTTTACTCTCTTTCTGGCCCATCTGGATGTTGGATTAGTTCTTGAAGAAAACTAGCATCTGTTTTCTGACAGGTGAAGTCTTAAAGGCGCAAGCTTTGAACTATGAGATAACTCTACTGTATATGAGGGCCATAATATTATGATACATATTTCAAGTTGCTAACTCAGAGAGGAAATAAAAGATAATATGTCATGAGTGTGCTTTTTTTAATTAAATTGTTTTGAAAAAAAATTAAAATGTTATATTTAAAAAAGTTTTTGTAAAAAGATTAATTGTAACAAAGATTTTTTTAACAAATAAGAATGATGCAAATTTATAAATTTTATCATATGTTTAAAACAGTAAAACTTAGGTCTCTTCCCCCTGTTATTTGATGCAGCGGATAAATTTGTTTTTAAAAAGCAGAATTAAATAATTATTTATGGCTCAAAAAAAGAAATTAACTGCGCATGTTCAGAAACAGGATTTAAAAGTTATCAATTTAACAGAATAAGACAGAAATGAGATAGTTTCCATAATAAACATTTTATATGAACCTGAAACAAACAAACTGATTAAAAATCATAAAACTGCAACCTGAAAATGGATGCAGAGACTTACATTGGTGACCGGCATACCAAACAGTCTCTCCCTATTGTTGTAGGTGATGGCCATTTGTTGGGCATCTTTCAGTTGTTTGTTGATACGCCTCATTTCATTGGCTACTTCATGTGCTCTGCTGATCTCTGTGTAAGCTGCCATGCCAGCCACTGCCATCTAAGGAATAAAAATGCAAATCATTTATTATTTCTGAAGATTTCATGTTTTATCATTTAAACTTATTTCAGGTAACCAGGCAGCCCATTAACACTTAGTGTTAAAACTGAGTAATTTTGTTTAAGATAATAGCAGTTGGATATTACCTGCAGTCCATCAAGTTTGTCCTCATAACTAGTCTGATCTGATTGTTGAAGTTTTCGGAATCTCTCTTCATCTTCTGTAAGCTGCAGGAGTGTCTGCTCCATCTGGACCTCAATTTTGTGCGGCCAACCAATGGTGGTCCACCTTGGAAAATTAAAAGAAACAGCCATATCAAGAATAGTGGATATTTCTTATAACATTATATATAATTTATATTTTTTATTTAAACAAAAAAATTGTTGGGGTCCCATAACCTTGTGGTCGTAGGGGGTTCTAATATTTCCATTAAAACTTTCTCGGGGCTTGGTAAACTTGACGGCCCCAGTCTCCTCTCCGAGTCAGCGGAGGACTTTTTTTTTTAGCAATAGTCATTTATCAACAAGTTTTTATTGTGGCTTAATGATCGCACACACTTAAGCTTGTGAGGTGAGCGCACTATTCATTTTGCTATCCTGCTGCCATATAACATATAATATATTAGTGACACATTAATTCATTTGAAGTACAACATTTAATGATAAGGTTGATTTTTTAAAATAAGCTTTTAAAACTAACATAAAGTAGTTATGTAATCACTTCACATACTTAGCAGTAAAATCATCAGTAGAGAGGTTGTAATAAAAGTCTTCAATAAGTTCATAGTCACTCATGGCTTTCACTATCAGTTCCTGTGCATAAAAATTCAGATGATTAATCAGGTATTTTCCAATATGTTTATTTGTATAAATGACGTACAATACTTTTCCTTTTCTTAATTTTTTGTGTCTTTTTCAAAAGGATGGTTTATGTGCAGTATGCTAACATAATGTTTAGAATTTTATAAAATGTACTGCATGTTTTAGTTTTCTTTGGAAAAAAAAAGTATGAACAAAATGTGTATTTCAAAGCACCTATATTTTTTTTAAAAATCTACTTATGTGTACATACACTGTGTTCCTGCAATTTGTCTGGTATGTCTTTAATCCATTCCCTCATCTCAGCCAATTCTTCAACACAGTTGGGCTTTTCATAAAGTTTGCGACTGATGTTCTTAAACTCTTCACATGCCTGAAATATTTTTTTAAAAATGATAGCAGTTAAATTCAACTATCATTCTAAGATAACTGAGTCAAATTGGGATGAAATACATATTTTTTACATGACATTGTTAATTACTTTAGTTGCAACTAATCACATAACAAATTAAGTATTTAAAAAGTCTGACTTGCCATGTGTCTGGCTGTGGGCTGCATTACTTACATCATCAGCTTGTTTCCTCAATTGTCTGGCCAACAGCTCCAAGACTGCATTGCTGAGAGCTTTCCGTTTTTTGCCCAGGGCCTGTCGAGTGCCTTCTGTTATGATGTGAAATGGGCCAATCACAATAGAACTGGGCACAATGGTCTCCAGGACTTCTTTCTCATGTAGATGCATCTCCACTTCTGCTTTCACTTCCTCAGCCGAGTGTCCAGCAGATTCATATGATCTGTGCAGAAAAGAGAACAAGTGATGTGTTTGAGATTAATGTCAAATTTAGAACTGTGAATTTAAAAAAATTTTTAAATTGCTTTTTTCATTTTAGGGTATAATTTAAGGTTTTAATTACTATTCATCCCATAAAAATAATGGTTAAGTAGTTAAAATAATTTTTTTTCTTTGTATACATCATTATGATAAATAAGTTCATACCATTATTATCACATTAACTTCATTAAAATGGAATTCTTAACACTTACTTAACATAAGCGTTTATGTCCATATTGATAAGCTCAAGATATTTCTCGTATTCACGAGCATAAGCCTTCAATGGCACAAGCGACTGCTGGATCGCACGTCTGATGGTATTGCGGAGATCCTCTACTGGTGGTTCATGTTCACCAACAGATTCCAGGAGTGGTGTTCCTGACCAGAAGATGTCTTTCATGATTTCCTGTCATTGGAAAACATAAAAATAGGCAAGCACCCTTTAAGTCAGTTAACACAATTATTTAGCCTTTAAATTTTAAAAAAATGAAAATATATGAATAGTGTAATTATTATGGATTAAATTGTAGTCTAAATTCTCAAACCCTATCAATTACAAATTTTTTTCTTCAAAGCCTCATAAAGTTAATTTAATTAGGAACATAGCAATGCATTAAAGCACAAAGTGATGTACCATATACCTATTTATTTTAGATGCTAAGTGTCAAGGAATATTTTGATACATTTCAATGGCTAAGAGTCTTAAAAATATTTATATTATTATTTTCACGAATATTACCTAAGTCCTTGAGGTAAAAATTTAATTTATAGATTTCTCACAGTTTATTAAATAAAAACAAATTTTTAAATAGCTTTCATTTATTTTGTTATCTTTTAACAGAACTTTTGTAAATCAACTTGTAAGAAAAATAAGCCATTTCTCAGCCTATAAGAATGTATTTGGTTATTCTCTTAATTCAAGTATTTATCTGGTGGACTGACTTTCTCAAGCTGAGGCACATTCTGAGTTGCTTGAATCCCTTTGTCAAATAGTGAGATAAGTGTGTTCTCATAACTTGGGAGGTTTGTACTGAAGTGAACGCCATCTTTGTCCATAACCAGATCAAGCAGAAACAAGGCATTCTTTCTGGGCCTGCAACAAAAGATTTATGCCACTAAAACTATGTTTAAAATAAATGTTTGTTTGTAATATAAAAAAAAAGTTAATTCATAATTGTTTATTTTTTTGTAAAATCCAGATTTAAGATGATAATTTTGTAACTATCTTAATTTATTGTCTAATTATTTTCCTTTTCCAACTGAGTGTGAAGCTGTATGTATCCTGGGTATTTGAACTTTTAAAAAGAGGATCATTAGTTAAAGCTTAACAAAATTCTTCATAAATGTTAGGAAATTAAAAGTGGGTTTTTTTATTTTACATACTTAAATTTGCTGTTGATCAAATCATTTCCCCAAATAAAACGTTCATCAAGTGCCAATGTAGAGTGGCATGCATCTACAACCATCTGGGTCAAGTTCATCAGAGAATCTTGTACCAGAAAACGCATGGAGTCCTGCATAATGAACTTGACAGTTTCCATGAACTTCTTTAGTTTGGAGATTTGATACACTTCCCAATTGGTCTCCCGAATGTTGAACCAGCCCTTGCCCACATCTCTCAAGGCACTACGTATGTTCATACGCAAGCTTGAGATCCAACTGTCCTTTAGGGAAAGTCCAACCTAATGGAACATAGACATATTGTTTGTTACTTAAGTCAACATTTTTATTTTTTCTCCCAACATGAATGTTAAAAACACAATATGTAAAATTTGAGTAGTACTTTTTATAAGTTCATATTTTTTAGGAAAATAATTGTAAAGTCAGTAAACAAGAAGAAAGCTGGGCAGAAGCAGGGCAGTTATATTTTTAATATCTTCACATCCATCTTTTAAATTTATGTATGGATAAAACTCTATTTTGACCAGAATTTTCTCATCTAGTGTTCATGAAGTAAAAAATGTTTTTTAAAATTCAATCTGCTTAAAATCTGTCAAAGCCCCATTCATCACCTGTGTGGTCATTTGTGATTGAGTCTGCTCAAATTCTTCCAGTCTCATTGGTTTAGCTGTTGGGATGTGGTATAAGCTGGTGCAGCTAACTCGATTGCACTCTGTGCGAACTTTACCCATAGCCTGAATGCTCTCTGGGAGTGTCAGCAATGAGTTGAATGCAAAGCTGTCATACTGCTCATCAAATGGATACTTTGGCACATCTGCACAGCAACCTGTTATGTATAATGAAAGCATTGTTACTTTTGTTTTTAAAGTCCCCATTAAAATATTGATTTTAATTAACTGATAATTGGCATGATAAACAAATATTGATCAACTATGTCTCACTCAAATCTTAAATAAATATAAGAACTTTGATAATAAATTAGTACTGTCCAGTGTCACGTGAGAAAGATGATTGGTAGAAAGAAAATCACGTGATGAGGGGAAGATAGAGTCCCAGAATGCAAAGAGAGATCAGGGTGTGAGGCACTAGGGATGTTCTTGTTTTGTGTCGCTGATGAATTGTAATTTGTAGAAAGTTACATACATTCAGTTGCTGCATTTAAGTTATTTGTGTTTACCAAGGACTTCAATCTTTTCATTGAAAGAAAGTGATTGTTGGGATTAATTAACACCTACAAGAGAGAACGGGGTCAAAACAACCACACTACATCCAGTTCCAGGCATTTATTTATTTTGGACACTCCACCCCCTCATCCAGAACTTGGCTGAACTGTCTGCCCCATTTAAGTGTCATGTGATGCTATACAAGCATCAGGACAATGAAAAACAACATTATGATGCATCGATATTTAAATACTGACTTTTTCTTATAGGAAGAGAGACAATTAGAGATGAGATGTTATTAGCTTTCTGGGGTTTTGCTAATTTTTTATAGGGCCTGCCAATTATTAGAATTTGTTACTGAATGTAAACTATATAACACGCTATTTTAAGTGGATTTATTGCAGTACTCTAAATTACTGAGAAGTTATGAGTTTATTGTTTTAGATGTGCATTCATTTATGGCTTGTATAGATTTATCCATGTTTGTTTCATGAAATATAGAATCCTATGTTAAAGCGCTGATCATCTTCATTGTACCCAGTGGTGTATCTAACAATCTACATGTGTTAATGCTCCTATAAATTCACAGAGAGCACAAGCCTGTTCATATTCTTTGAATATACAATACATATGTTTTAATTTCATATATTACTAATTACCCATGATGATCATAAAGTGTGGGTTTCTTTTAGAAACTTACCTGTTCTAGGTACAGGTCTTCCCTGATTCAGTGGAACAGAGACAAAGGCAAACGTGACTGGATCCTCCTCCACTGTTTTTTCAAATATGATGCGATTCATTGATCTGCAGAAGTCAATGTTTACTTCCTTTTCCAAAACTTGTGTGTAATCCTCCAAGCTATGATTAAAAAAATAACAGTATCAGTACATAATATTTTTAAAATTTAATTTATCTATTAAAACATATTTTTAACATAATTTTAAAATTTTAAGAAACTAAAATTCAGTTAAAACTATTTGAATTTAGACTAAATTTTTAAATCTCATTAAACAAATTCTCGTTGGAATAGTCCTTTGTATCTTTTGAGGACTTTTTTTGCATTCAAAAAAATTTTTTTTAAAAAAGTATTTGTTTCTTGTGTGCATTTAAAATATTCTTTTGAAACTATAAATAAATAATTTACTTTTTGTTTTTGTTTATCCCAGAAGCTGACTGTGCACAGTCAATCATGCGTTTAAGTGAAGCTTGGTCTAATTCCCCAACACCATCCATTGGCATGCAATCAATGTACAGATTGTAACGAAGCTGTGCCTCACAGTCTTTTCTATCCTTGAAAGCTGCTGCAAGACGATTTGCAAAATTCCGTGGATCCTCAGCTCGAAACATCAGACGAATGCGAGGAATCCACCATTGACCTGGTAGAAAAATCCTCTGTCCATTTTCTGATATGCCTCCATTGAGTACTGTTTTTCCCTCACTGTTTACAACTCTGCCTTTTTCATCACATTGCTGCACGAGGTAAAGCTTCGTGTCATTGTTATAATCCAACACTCCGACATCATACCACTTGTATTCAATGCTTGGATCAGTTGGGGATTCTAAAAATGTGTGTAAATTTAGTTGATTTCAATTTTTTTTTTTAACGTCTTGGCTTGAAAGAAATAATATTTAGTGTATCAAGAAAAAATTAAAACAATATGCAGAGCTCTAATAATTTTCCCCCCTCCCAACTGTATTTTCCCAAGCTCTAACAACAAAATCAAATAAAGCAATTTGTGTCTTTTTTAATGTTATTCTTGATGTTGTTTCAGCTATAAACAAATACATTAGGACGTTCGATGCCATTTTTTAAAATTTAAATCATTTTTCAATACCACCATGGAAAGCTTACTGTATCTGTCCTGTTCTTCTGATGGCAGCAAAGCTAATCCAGGAACTGGGTATCTGGCATCCTCTTGCTTCCCTAGCTCAATCCACTCCTGGGGAGTGCGACAGTCATAGTCTTCATTATCAAAAATATCCAAAGGCAAATAAGCAGGAAATGGTGCTGGATCTGTATCATCTCTGTTGAGCAGAACTTGTGTATCAGCTTGCTGTTTGGCCATCAGAAGTTCAGTCGTTAGATTTCTTTCTGCCAGTAGATCCTCTAGAATTAAACTTTTGTACATCCTACGTCTCCTGAAAATGAAAAAAGAAAGAAATTTCTCATGTTCTGGAATAATTTTAATCATTTTATAATTTAAAGTAATTTTATCCTCCAGATATTTAAAGCATTAAATTCTAGCTTCTAGCTAATTAAAGAAATGCAGATCTGTATAAATTTTTTATTAAATCCAATTGTAGTCATCAACTTATAGACTCATTTTTTTGGTGGTTTAATTATGCTAGAATAGATAAGCGTAATACGCAGTAATCTTCTGTTTTGAAGGAGCGCCTGTAGCAGGTAAGATAAGATAATTAAAAGACCCAAAAAATATTATTCAATAAATTTTTCTAATAATGTCCTGCCTCAAATTTTTTTCTAATTTTTGTAAAAAAATTTATATATCTAAATTTTAGATCATTGTTGAAAGTTGCTAACCTCTCCATCTCAATCTTCTTAGGGTGATTTCCTGGTTTAGTGTAGATGGTCATCTGTACTTTTGGCTTGAAGGACTCGGAGCTGAAGTCCTGAAAAAGAATAAATTTATGTCAGATGATATTAATTCTAAAGTAACAATAGGTGAACTTCATGGTTTAATATAGTAATTCAATGTCATGATAATATTGGTTGGCTTTTATGACATCTAAATCCCACATTTTACTCACAGAGATTGTGAGATCCTGTGTACTTGGTCCATAGTTCTGCTGACTGATTAGCTCTTCCAGCTGATTTGCATCCAAATGAAATGTATTTGCTAAGGGTTTAAAACAAAAATTATAGAAATAAATAGAAATAAATAGAAATGTCATCAATTGATTTTTTGTGTGGATACCAAGAATTTCTAATAGTTAAAAAAAATTGATGAAAGTGGAGTGAAGACAGAAAAATCAGAATACAGATAAAATAACATATTGTAACAGTCCTTTCAAACTTTCAAACCTTTTATGATCTGGCCTGGAAAAAAAAAATTCAATTTATCTTTAAACTAACTGTTACAGTTACTATTTATCAATTTTTAAATTCTACATCAAGCTCTTTTTTTTCTCTAAAATTATCAACTTATGAAATCTACAAGCAACATATATTGGTGACAGAGTGATACAGAACTTAGAGAATTATTTTAAAAAGTACAATATTACAGTTTGGTCATCATGATTAAGAAATTGATCAAGTAAATTTTTGTAAAATGCTAAAAGCTGTTTAAAAAAACAAAAAAAAAAACAACAACTGTGCAGCCTTTGTAATAAGATTTGAGGGATCAGATTATAAAAAGGAATATTGTTCCTTGGTACCAAATACTCTAAGTGACATCTTTATAGAATGCTGGCAATCACAGTTCTCCATTCTATCACATTATGTAACATCAATTAACATTATTCTAGAAAGTTCAATATATAAGTGAGTAATTTTAATCCATTGCTTATTTCTATTATACCTAGGGGAGTGTGCTTCTCTTTGCCTACATCCCACAAAGTTCCCTGTAAGGTCTCAGGCCCAGTCAGAATATTCTATATAATATAATAAAAACATGAAAGAATGGGAACAATAATATTTTTTTTTTCATTTAAAATTTATTTTACATGACTGACAACATCATTTTACAATTTTTTAAGTGCAATTACAAAGATAAATCTTTTGTTGCAATTTACATAATTAAAAAATTTAGTGAAAATGCATGTAACATGTGAAAATATTGAAGCCTTAATTTCAACATATTTAAACAAAAATATACTAATAGATGAAAGCTTAAATGTGAATAGAATTTAAATGTGATTCACTCAGAAAAACTCCACAGTGTGACATTGTGAAAAAAATGTATCATTTAAATGGGTTTTGATTTAATAAGTAGCTTTATATTTTAACTGAAAATAAACTAATTGACACTATCAAGCAATACCTCTAGATTCTCATCATTGCCTGCAGTTGTAATTACATCAGAGTAAAAACCTCTCTGCCTAATCTCTGGGTATCCTTTTGTTTGTTGTCTGATATCTGCTGTGCTAGCATTTGTTCGGTTGGCAGAGAATGACCTGCTCTGTGAGCTACGCAGTGATCGTGCTGACATCTTTAATAATCACTGTGAGTTTCTAATTTTAAAAATAAATGTAAAATAATAAAAATTCCAATAATAAAAGCATTAAATTATTAATTCATAATTTATACTAGTTTTAAAAGTTGTTAAGAACATATCAGATATCACAATTAGTAATAATAATAATAACATTTTTTTTTAATATGCCTAAAGTCTAAAGCCTTAAGCAATTTATGCTAAAGAGTAGAGGGATAAAATGTTCAATATTTTAAATTATATTGATATGGCCATAATAATCCTTATCATCTATAGTCCATAGCCTATTATGCCTGATAATTACTAATTAAAATTACTACCTTTGCCATTTCATAATCATTGCTAATTGAAATTGCTACTAATGCTATGAATTATCTAAACTACCACTACCGAGTGCAAAATCAAACTCAAATTAAAAGTATTAGAACTAAATACTAATGACTATTCCCTCTATACTCTATAGTCTATAGTATATTTATAGTCTTAACAAATACAATGCTATACCAATAATATTAATTTGACTTTTTTAAAATTCAAATAAATAATAAAATGTAATGACTCAAACTCAAAACTCAATGACAAGCAATGAATTTGACAAACAATCATAACAACAACAATGTAACGTCAACGTAATTATTTTTTTTAAAATATTAATATTATTGTCTCATATTCATATCACCATACTATATTATTTATTACGTTTACTAAAGTCAATAGTAAAAATTGATAAAACAAAACATTTACGCTCTCACTCTATTTTAATTAATCATAATTTCTAAATTCAAAGAAGATCATTTTGGGCCTCAATTGTATGTAGTATGTATAATGGTAACTATGGCGCAACACCTGCTGCAGGGATTGGTTGCTGGGTACAGAATAAATCTTTTGCCTTTAAAGAAATAAATGTTATAGACGAAGTGATTTCGTTCAGATTAATTGTAACCGGACATCTGTTATCAATTATGTAAACGTATTGAAATTTCAACTGAGAAAATACTCTTCAGTTAAGTAGAATAAGAAGAACCGATTGTGTAAATGACACAATGTATGAAAGGAGCCAAAGACTACAGAACTCTAGCATATATTCATATATCATGATATAGCTAACTTGTACTTGTGTCAGCAGGTGCAGTAAACTCATGTTTACCCCCGCTCCCGCCCAATTTTCCCCTTCCCCCCCCCCACCGTCCCGCACAAATAATTCAAAGCCAGATCTACAGGGTATGCAAAAAAAAGATTATATTATTTTATACTTTATACATTAAAAAGTACATTAACAGAAGACCAAAATTTTATTAGGCCACGTTCTAAATGTACAACTGTTTAATGGGTCTTCAAAAATAAATCTCTAAATGTATTTTGTAATGCATCATAATTAAAATTCTTTACATATGACAGGGTTTTTTAAAATCACAACATCAGAAAGTGTTGAATTATATGAATGATGGCATTTAATTTTTTTTTTTTTAAAAACAAATTTCTGTTTTGAAAAGCGCTTCTTGACAATGGCGTAACTAGGGATTTAGGGGCTTGGCTTTTTGGGGGCCCTGCATTTTTACAATGGACATCATGACATGAGATTATGTACACTCCATTGGGCCCATCTCAAGTGGAGGCCTGTGGGGTCTTTCCAATTTTGACCCCTTTCCCCAAACCACGCCACTGCTTCTTGAATTAAGGATTCCAAAAGCGTGAGTTTCTATAAATTGTGTCAATATCATAATCAATAGCACACAAAAAAGAAGGGAGGCAGTTGGAAGACGAATATTTCAGGATTAAAGGTCATGTGATGGTATCCAAACATTTGTGTCCCTTGAGACTAACATGCAGCAAATCAAAGTAACATAAGCCTGTATCCATCATTGTATTGGTCAAGTTATTAGACATTAGCTTATTTCATGGGCACCTCATGCTTTTTTAATACTATGAAACTTTTTATTACTGTGTGTTTGTGTGTGTGTTTTTTTGTTTGTTTTGTTTTGTTTTTTGTTTTTTTGG
>MUZC01004573.1:470299-488410 GCA_002072015.1 Radix auricularia | reverse complement strand
ATCAGAAAGTGGGTAGTCAACATGACTTACACTAGCACAGCATTTGCAGCATGCGTTGAATTTGAAATACACACACGCTATGAGTAAATTTTAATGATCTTTGAATGTGCTCTTGTTTTTATTATGAACCATTAACGATACTTATGATATCGTCCATAATGACGTCATGCACATTTTACCAATTTTATACCCCCTCCCCCCTCATCACACTTGTCATAAAAACTTAGAACCCCCTCCAATATTACGTCACAAAGCTTTTAACCCCCCCCCACACACACACACACAAGCCGTATTTTTAATTGAAAACAAGCATGTTTCAAATATCTATTTTGACTTTTAAATATGTATTTAGTGTAAGTCTGCAATTTATTTAGCATCGTAACTAGGGATGTATTGGATTCAATTTTTTTTAATCCGACCGGAGTCGAGTTCGGACAGATTTATGAAGTGAAATCTGGCCAGATTCCATTTTCCGGAGCCCCCCTCAAGTTGGGGCCTGGGATGACTTTTGAATTTGGACCCCATTCCCCATATATATTTTATGGCTCTATGGCTTGCAGGATTTTGCCGGATTTATGAAGTGAAATTCTGCCGAAGCCAGAACCAGATTTGTAAAAATGACCGGATTCCGGATTTGCCGACGGAGCCAAAATCCGGTACATCCCTTATCGTAACCAAGGCTGTCCATTGTCCATATTGTTCTAAAAAGCTGCGTGGGTACACGTCCAAAACGCCGCATAATTTTCGCGGTCAATGTCAATAGCGGCTATAGAATTCAATCTAGCAACTATCCATTCACCTCATTTCACACAGTAGCTAACACCATACTTCCAAAAACACACTATTGTGCTCTAAAAACTTTTATTCCTGCATTCGCCATACACATAAACTAAAACAAAATGTCAACAACAATGAAGTAACGTTCAGTCAGGTTATAGGGCCCAGCAGCTATTATGTTAATGTACGCTAGGCGGCGTTCAATGTTCCGCTAAGGTTATTGTGCAACTGAAAATTAAAAGAAAATGTCTTATCTTAGATATACAGACGCTCCTTCTATGCAGAAGATTATTGCGTCCACAGACAATGAAGGATGATCTGTTGACAAGTGATACAGCGTTCACAGGCCACGGCTTTGAGAGTTCCACGCATTAATCAGTCCCCTAACCAGGGCCAGCCTTAGGGCAAGGCGAACGAGGCAACCGCCTTGGGCCTCACGCTTTTCAGGGCCCCGCGCTTTAAATACTTTAATTAACTCAAAACATATTTTACAATTTTACTAGATTTACGCAATAATTTTTTTAATAACAATTGTATCAAGAAAACTTGTTTGTAAAAAAAAAATTACAAAAATAGCTTAACAATATAATAAAATATTATAATAATAAAAAATTCTATATCAATAATATTTTTCCTATAGCATTTTAGTAAGCATTTAGGAAATAAAATCAAGAAAAAGATTTTCCAGCAGATAGCAAAAGACGGAAATTTTCTACTATCTACTGCTAACGGCTTATGGAAAATTGAGAAGTTTTCAACCGCAAATGTCTTATTTATTCAGCAGCTAAGAACAAAATGTTATATTTCTGTTGCAAATATTTTGGCAACACATTTTCTGTTTTGGGTTCCGACGGGATTTATGACTGAAAAATGCCAATGTGAGACGGTCTGGTCATGAGAAATCAAAGTTACATTTAACATCTCCTTTGAAATGGTTTTAGCTAGGGAAACAGGTTAAAAAAACAATTCACAATCACACCAAAAATTATTTAACAGTGAAATGGCTCGTTAGCACAGTGTATTTCAACATCTAATTGCCATGGTCGTTTTTGTTTGTTTGTTTGTTTGTTGTTGTTTTTTTTGTTTTTTGTTTTTTTTTTTAGCACAACATGACTTTACGTAGTTCATTCCATAAACTACATCGGTTACACAATGGAAATTTTTGGGGTCTTGTTAAATTTCTGGCAAAATTTTATCTGGCCAAGAAGACAAACAGATAAAATTCATGATCACTGAGCTCATTCTCATTTCGTTAATTGGAAATAAAGTAAGGAACATTATTGTGGGAGTAAAATCAGCTAAATACGTTTCAGTAAAGCTTGGTTGCACACCGGACCAAAGTCACCAAGAAACGATATCACTGACAATTTGAGATGTAAGCCCACGAGGTGGATATTATGAAGCAATTTATGAGCACTTCCTACGTTTTCTAGAAGTAAGTATTGGGAAACACTTGATGTCTTACTATTGGAGCTGACAAAATCAGGCTCAGACATTTTTGACATCTGCGGTCAAGGTGACGACAACGGTGCGAACAGAAAGTGACATAATTCAGTCGTACAAGCTCATCTTTTACAATTTAATCCTGGGGAATTTTTAACGCAATATTCGCGGGGAATTCGCTTTTATATATTTGAAAAGGCTGTCCTGTTTGTTCGAGCTTCCACAAGCAACTATTCCTGAACCATACCAGATAGAGGGTTCGGGTCTTTTGCAAATATGTTAATAGGTATTCTAAATGAAAATTTCAAATTATAGCTACATTAAATCTGAATATTCCCCTCTATAGTGCTTATCTTCATTAGAACAGAACAACAAAAATTATTATTCGGTCACAAGTAGTTTTTAAAATATGAATTTTTGAAAATTCAAAAATGGCCGCCGACACTTTGTGTGCAAAAGTGTGTTTTCGGCACCCTACAATTTAAAAAAAACTTTTTACTGAGCTTTCAAACTTCTCTCACTCACAGAAAAGTATACATTTAACAAGCTCAATTTTTTTCAGGTCTGTCACAGTGTTATAAATTAACATTTAATTCATTCCAAAGTGAGCTGAATCACGATTTGACAAAAATTAAAATGGGAGACAAAAAGTCAATTTTACTTCATTTTTAAAAAATCATAAAAAATTAACCCAATCAGCTAAAAATATAAATTTACCATCATCTCAAAGGCAATTTAAAGCTCTTTATCAAGAAACTGACAGGCACATGTTAAATTTTTAGTAATATAAACTAGAATTTTTAGAACAGTGTATGGTCACAAAATTTAAGAAATTTGATAAACTTTAAAAAATCACAACAAGTTAACCAACTAATATATCAAAGCCGAAATTTTACCATATTGTTTTAAATTGTATTTATTTTAATAGAAATGTACAGAACTTTTATAAAATGGACACATAATGTTTAAAAACAAATTTCCAAAAAGGTATACTTGAAAACCTAAATTTCATAAATATGGACATGATATTTTAAGTTAAAGAGAGCTGCGATTCAGCACTGACATTGTACATTTTATTTTTTATCAATTATCACTTTAACTTAACATGTCAATTAATTAAACGAATAATGACACATTTCTGTGTCTCATGGTTTGAAGATGTTCCTTATTAAAATGGTTTTCTGGTAGACTTCCACTTCAACACATCAACAAAAGCCTGCGAAAAAGAAAGTTCATTTTTATTTCTAGCAATGGTAATTGAATAATTAAATTGACAGTAACATTTATCAATTTATCACTAATGATTATTACCAGAAGTTAAATTAATAATACTCCATTATTAACTAAAATACTAGCCTCCACCAATGTTTTACATTACTTCTAAAATGAATAATTACCATCAATCAGGATCATCATGTATTTTGCTTGAATCTCCGTTGCTGTATTACACGTATAAATAATGTACCCCGCTATCTTGTTTGGTCTTTATCCACTGTAATAACATTAAAATTTTAAGAGAATATAAATTGTTTAAGTAATCGGCTTTNAGACTCGGACATTTACGAAAAGGGGTGAAAACATTACTTCAAAAATATACATCAATAAAAGGAATTAATATATCTAAGGTTTATTGTTAACATTTTATCACCATGTAAATATTTAGTTATTAATTAATTTAATTAGTCATTCAATACAGAATATTTTCAGTTTTAAAAAAATAACTTAATAAAAACAATAATAAAATCATTCTGATCACCCTCGGCTAAATAATGCTTTGGTCCAGAGCTAAGCTTATGCTCAAATCGATAGTACAATGAAAGTTTAATGATTTATCACTAATTGTAGACAAATAGAATTTATATAAAATAAATATATTAAAATAATTTAACATTTCATAAAAACAGAAGTAGATTTCATTAATTCCTTCGTAATTATAAATTAAATACAAAGGAATTTAAAATAACCCTAGATCGTCGATATGAATGGCAATAAGTTTAGTAAGAATTAATGGTATTAATTATCGATAGCTTCTACACTAAATCACAAATAAACTAAATTAAAAGAAAATTTTAATTAAATTAGAAATACTTAAAGTTTAGATTATGATTTGACTTACCCTTTTCAGCATTAAAATCCATTAAAAAGTTGCGTTACATGATAAAATAAAACAGCCGAAAGCATTATGTAGTCATGAATTCTTTTGCACACGGCGGGTTTGTCGGCACTATTTTTTAGCAGACGAGGTGACTTTGTTTTAGGCTTTTTCGCACGGAAATCATGTAGGGGGTAAGAGTGAAATTATAACAGTTGAGTAGATAATTGAATGCCCTTTCTGAATATAAAGTTTGTGCTCTGTAAAATGACTGTTTCATAGAAAAAAATCATTTTTACTGAGAAAATCATTGTTTTTTACCCCTTAATTTAATTTTAACGCTTCAGAAAATAGATCTAGTGGTAGAACTACTTTTCCTCTCTCTATATCAGTTGATTTTTATGTGCGTAGGTATTATGATTTATTCGCCAAACGAGTTGGCGCGACGCAACCAAAAAATCTCGGAATAGCGCAAATCGCGGCAGCTCATTTAGAATACCTAATGTTAAGGAAGTCCCAATGATGTGCACAGGCCAAAAAAATTACCGAAAACCTGTCTTGAATTTCGTGGGGGGAAAAAAAACAACAACACACACACACAAAACGACCCAAAAAAAAAACCCCAAAGAACATTCGAATAAGTATGTAATGTATGCGCAATTTCAAGCAAAGCATTTACAATTTATTATTTTTTTTTTTGTTCTAGTGTTTTTATTACTTGTTTACCCCTAGTAGATCTACGTGTCACTAAATTAAAACTTCCTGCTCTGTGATGTGGCAAAAACTTGTCCTGATGCAATGACGTTTTCTTTTTGGATATAATTATTATAATTTAATATAATTTAACAAATCTGTTTTATTTTCTGCTCTTACAAATTGATGGGCTATCCTTTTCACTTATGTGAATGGAAAACAGTTAGACAGGGTATCAGTTAGCCTGAAAGGACTTATGAAAACAGCGAATGTTTCGGCAAAGAGCCTTCCTCGACGAACAAACAATTAACAAATAAAACAAATACAAAGAAATGAAAAATAAAAACTTAGCTGCGTGAGTCCTTTCAGGCAGGAGCGGCGTTTGGGGGTGGCAACTGGGTCGACTGCCCCAGGCCCCGCGTTTAGGTAGACCCCGCGTTTCGGTCCTGAACATGTCTCGTCCTGGTTAATAGCCTATACATGTAGAACCAAAGAGTGGATGGTAGAACGTATGCTGGAAACGATTGTAAAGAAACGAAAGAGGCACTCTTGTAATCCTTTTTGAAGGTCAAAATCCGTAGCGTAGCTCTAGACGTCTTTGAAAGCATTACACCGTTACAACTTTTAATATAAAGGTGACACGCGGTATTAAAATTACACATTAATCAAGATATTTCATATTTTTAAATACCATAGCATACTGGTGCTTAGCGATCTTTACTAGTACTCTGGCCCCTCGGGGTCATTGCTGGCACTAGGCCCCACGCTAACCTAACGCCGCCACTGCTTTCAGGCTAACTCATACAATGTTTAACTGTTTTCCATTTACTAATTTATAAGTATAAGCTTGATTGCAATCTCACCCCCATTTTGTTCACTTATGTGAAACCACTTTGTGAAAGAAGGTGGGCAAGCCGCGTGGAAAGTGGAAAGGCATTGCGATATCAAGGAAGCAAAATCTATGATGTACTCTTTGAAGTTGCAGAACTAAGTAATGATTAAAAAAAATGCTCGAAGTGGAGAAAACTATTTTGCAAACAACTTCAGAACTTCAATTTCTTTGTTTCAATTTAATTCCATCAGCAAAGAATTACAAAAAATATTTCGGACAACCAAGCAACTGCAGTTGACAGCATGGAAGATACTTGCTAATAGTTGAAATCTTACAAAAATAGTGAATTTTAAACAGCTATAGCAAAACTAATTGCAAAATAAATGTCCACAGACCTTAAAGTTGAACCCATTTTCAAAGAAACGAGAATGTCAAAAAGAAAAGTAAAACAATGTCCTTTTCAAGAAGAAGATGTAGGATTTGTAAATGCACGCGAAAAATTTTGAACATGTTTTTAAAACCAAATTGTTGATATGGCAATCGTATTTGTATTACGAAGGCATCATAACTCTTTTGGATTTCTTTATAACTTTCATCAATTCACAAAGGCTACAAACAAATAAACACACGCACACACACAAAAGCACACTCGCACACATGCGCGCCCGCACACACACACAAAATGATATACTGAATTGCAGTATAAATCTGAAGAATAATTTAATTTTTTAGTTCCCATTTTAAATATTCTTTGAAATGCAAAATTTTGCGTGGGTTTAGCTCCTTGTCTGTTTCATTGGACCTGAGGCCCCGCCCGTCAATATTGCTTTGGGCCCCGCATTCTCTAGGGCCGGCCCAGCCCCTAACTAATGTTCGGGGACTAAGGGACGCCCTGGGCCCCGGAAACAAATCTTCGCATGGATTCGAGCCCGTGACCATCGGTACGCTAGTCTAGCGCGCTGCCACTCGTCCACAGTGCCCCCTGTGAGCAAAGATGCACAGCATCCATTTTTTGTTCAATTCTACACAATTTACTGCGCGGTTATTCTAAACCTCTGCGCGGCGTTGGCCAGAGAACTGCATGGATGCGCAACCACGCAGATTAAAGGGCGGTAGAAACTTTTTAATTGATAAACTTTACAGCAACGTGCGTCAACACCTGTCGGCGGGTGGTAACAATTATTATATCACCAACCATTTACAAACCAAACCTTAACTTTAAAAAGATTTAAAGAAGCCCACATTATTTTCAACCAAATTTTAAAAAATTATTTTTGGTTTAAATTCAATATATTTTTGTTATTACAGTAAATAACTTTGAACGACTAAAATATACTTTTAAAAATATTTAAACATGGTCTCGATAGGATTGGAGAAGGAAATGAAGAGGGGTGGTGGTAGGTTTAAAATATATAAAATTATTTTTAAAAACACATTGGCTCGTCTCAACTGATAACTACCGTAAATATTGTTGGCGTATTTCAAAGACTCGTTAACTTCCTGTCATTGATTCATTCAAATAACTAAAGCCCTTTTTTTCCTTTTTAAGTGCTTTATGATTTTTTTTCACCAGAGCGAAAAGTTGTAGCAAAATACCTTGTAGATTGTCAGAACTTTGACAGATAACAAGCGTGGTGCCATTGTAAACGTCATTAAAAATTTGCAAGCAATGAATTACGGTAGTTAAGTGGATTTTTTAAAAAAGATTTGCGTTTTTTGTTGTTGACGTGAGGTCACATTTCTTTACCCCCCAGCCCCACACATGCTGACCCCCCACCTCCCCCTAGGCGCGTGACGACATTTATGGACCGCCCCTTAGTAAAATTTTAAGTTAAAACCCATAGTCACATCCTGAACATTTTATTTGCCAATTTATTTTTTTATCATTGTTAATTACTCATTTTTTACGCACATATAGTGTGTCAAAGGTCATGAAAATTTAAATAATTGGAAAATAAAAGCACATCATATCTCACATCCCAATGTTCCAGTGGTGTAGTGTGTGTATATTTAGCGTGCAAGGCTGATGGCAAGTTTACAGTCCCTCCCCTTAAAAAAATATGACCAGACGTCCCAGTCACTTATAATATATTGGGGCAAAGACCTGGCTAATGGACCACTTCAGGAACAAGTGGTACAAGGAGTTGGCTGACAATACGACTGCCAAGGGGGTATTCGCTGACGTGCCCAGGCCATGCCGTTCAGACCAGTGGAGGAGTTTAAGTGGCAAACATCAGAGCTTGTTGATTCCAATGCGACCACAGCACTGCCCTACTAACTCATAGTTCAACAGGCTAGACCAAAACAGGGACTCGAACTGCCGTCATTGCAGCCTAGCCTCTGAAACAGTACTTCACCTGTTAACTTCATGTCCCGTGCTAGACATAGCAGGGTAGGTTAGGGAGGCAAAAGATTCCCACGTGAAGACAGTGTTGTATGGCATTGCTCAGCAGATGAAGCAGGTTGCCCAGGTATTATCCATGGACTTAAGAAACTTAGACTCAGACCAAAAGGATATGTAGAAGAAGAAGAAGAGAAGCTTTTCTGACAGCTGTCACAAATCATGGCAACTAAGAATAGTCAAAGTATTATTATTATATTAAAATGTAGTAGAATTAAAATTAAACATTGTTAACTACAGCTAAAATTTTGCAGTAAACTTTAACTTTAAGAAATAAAATAGGCTTGAATTCATTCGTTTATTTTTATTGCCAGAGGCTTCAACAAATATCCATATCCGTACATGTGTAATTAGATACATACTCCAAAATAAAGTCATGGTCGTCAAAGTACATAAATTTGCCTGTACAAAGAAAAAGTGTGTTTGTCAAAGTTTGTATCTGCTATTTTCAGCCTTTCATATAAAGTAACCCTTTGCCTGTCGTAAAGTAACCCTTTGCCTGTTATAAAATAGCACTATCCAATGAGAAAACAACTTTCTTCTCAGCTTGTTTGCGTGTTACAAAGCTCCATCTTTCCTTCCATCACCAAAACTTTTCTTTCTGATTTTTTGTTTATACATAAAAATCCCAAGGTCTTCACAACATTATTTAAAGCATCGATTTCATTCATTTCTCTGCAAAAAGCATCAGGAAAGTATATTTTTTGAATTAGTGACGTACTGTTTGAAAATAATTTTGGAAATCATTGACCTCATGAAGTACAGGTTCCCAGAGGGAAAAAAAACAACTCCATTGCAACCAGGAGACTTCCACGTCTCTTTGTGTGTCAGTAACGTTTCGTCTGTCTCATAACAATAAAAATGACCTGAAATTGATTATAATTCTTTTTTATATTTACTGTATCAGCTTTTGCTCTCCATCTGTTACTCCAATAAGAATTATCTGTTACTCCAATAAGAATTAGCAAGTGGGTACTGACATGGAAAAGGTTGCATTACGTTTTGCTTACCCCAAAAAAAAATTAAAATAAATATTTATTTTAAATGGTTACAGATATTCATTTAAGTTGAATAGGCATGTAGATTCTGCAAACTTTATCTTTAACTTTAAATATTGAATGCATTTTTAAAAAAAAATTAATATGTTAAATTACAGCATATATTATTAAATGTGTATATACATGATAAGTAATTTATCTGGCATAATTCAGGGATAAGGATTTTTTGCAGACTACAACTTTAACACTGATGAAATTATCTAAATTAAAAAGAGAAGTTTCCAAAGTATTTGGCCTTACGCAATTGTCACTTTTTAAAAAAATACATAAAATAGTTTAGAAAAGTAATTTTACCATTATTTTACAAAAATACTTCTCTTACCATTAATTCAATAATTTGAACAATAAATGAGCAAGGATAAGAGCCTAATTATGGAATTCCTTTTTTACTTTAATATTTTACATTTTCTAAATGCATGAATGAAGATTGTAAATTGATAAGAACTCTATAGAGCTATAAATCTTTTGATTCAAAAGTGAAAAGGGAATTTATTCAAATATATATTGAGTTTCATATGGCTTTATTTATAGTGAAATTATAAACTGGTCTACCAATTAAAACATGTGGAAATGACCAATAAACAATCATATGGTCAAAACATTATTTTAATTGTCCTGTCTTCTTATTTTAACACTTAAACATATTTCGTTCCATGACTTCTTGAAATGAAAGTGTCAAATATATGTTCCACATATTCCAGTATGTACCTTGTATATTTAACAACAGGAAGAAATTGATGTACTTAAAGAAATCTTACATCACTGCTGATTATAATTTACAAAAGTATTTTAAAATAAATAAATTAATTTCATCAGCCATTGTAAATGTTAAAAATGTTCAACAAGTGTAATGTCCTAAAATTTGTTAGTGCTAAACTGGCAAGTAGAAGTGAACCTCAAATAGGTAAACAAAACTTGATAAATGTCCTGTTCATTTAATTTTATAATTTAAATTCCTGTACAACAATAGTGAAGCTAATGCATCGGTTGCTGCATAATTTTTCTGCACATCATTTAAAGGTACATCAGCCCAATTTCCACATCTCAAATTTCTGTCCTTATCAAGACGATGCCTTAGAACATTTTTACACAATCCATCTAGATCCCATCTCTCAGAAGATTTCAGAATTTTATTTGCTATGATTCCGAGTTCACATATGGATCCCCTGTCAATAGCAGGCTTAACTCGCACATCAAAATCTTTTGCAAGCTTCCATAAATCTGATGTGATATTCAAACCAACAAGAAGTACACTGGGGTTGAGAATTAAATCAATCAAAGGTTTTGGTACAGCATGCATGGCAGAAACATGGAATAAAAAGCATGAGTCTTCTGACATACACAGCTGTATCAAGGCTGTTTTGTCCGTGACACCTTTTTGGTAGGTCACAGGCCACTCCATGTCAAAGCCAATAATATTTTGTTCTTCGTGGTGCAAGGAAGACAATATATCCTGACATATACAGGCACAGTCAGAATAATGATAAGAATATGTAATAATTCCTTTGAACATCAAAAATGGCATTGATTGTGTCAGAATCTGTGGGGCTGTACTCAGTAGTGAAGGATTTTTAAAATCAGATAACTGTTTATTATTTTTACAGAATTTTTTTCCATCTGGTGAATCCAATACATTATTCTCCCCATTGTTTCCTGCACTTTCTTGAGATCCAGGATTGAGCATCTGTCTCTGCTGATAAAGGGTCTCCATCCATTTGGGAAGTGGACGTTTAGTTGCAATTTTCTTTTCCTTACAAGCCATTTCAGTTATAGATTTTTAAAAACCCTATCATTTAGCCAGCATTACAGCTTGTTCCAGCTCACGCAAAGATAACTTTCCTCTACTGATCATCATCCGTATGACTGCCTGTAATAAACCACATCAGATAAAAATATATCATTCAAAGTTTCCATGTTATGTCTTTCAAATAATTACAATGTACAATAAAGCAAAAACATATGGGATGTGGGCTACAAGTTTTAATAAATGACCAAATCCATTTTCAAATACCCTGTTACCATTAATTGTACTGCTGATAAAACAATTTTTTAAATAATAAAACAAACTGATTCTAATAAAGTGTTTCTAAATGCACAGCCCATGACATCTCTAAGATTAATGTAGACAAATTATCAGTACCTCATCACTATGACTCTTGCTACTGTCAAAATCTGCCCGAATCCACCTTTGCAATTCTTTTCTTTTGTCCAAGTCCTCCACTTTGTATGTAACTCTGATAAATGTACGATACAACTTTAAAACTTCTGATCTTAGGATGAACTGGAATAAAAAGGATAGATTCTTTAGTATCATATATACTTGTTCTATGGCCCGTTCTTTCATAAGCCGACCCCCCTCTTTTGGAAGAGAATAGTTAAAAAAGTTTGTAACCCCCATTGTAAGCCAATACCAATAAATAATAGGACAGTAAACAAAATGGTACACATTTTTTTTAACTACAAGCTGAATTGTTCATAATTATTGTTTACTTTTGTTTAGGTTGAAGAACAAAGAGATCAGAATAATAGAGAATATGGATTCAGATTGTACATGTATTTCCAACTACTTCGCACTACCTTTGTGCTCTTTGTTAGGCAAGAGTTACCGATTTTAAAAAATAATAAAATTCGGTAAACAGAAGCAAAAGCGCATACATTAAAATTCGTTCTCGAAAACAAAAATTTTTAAACAATTTACTAAAACATTCACAAATATAATTACAATGAATATATAAGATAAGTGCAGATGTTTAATAAACTTTAATAATATTTTATATCTCTGGTAGAGAAGTCGAATCTTATAAAATGTAGACAAGGACCTTGATGATCTACAAAAACAAAACCTATATTCAAAGTATATGCAGATATCACATATGACCTGCTTGTAAGACAACCCCCCAACTTGTCCCCAAAGATTTTGTCCAAAAAAAAAAATCGGATTTAGAATGAGTATTTATGGTAATTTTATTGTAATGAGTATTATTTGATAAAAGAGAAAAAGAAATAAAGTTTATCAAGGAATATATTTTATAACCGGCTTAAAACCAATCAACATTAAATATGATGCTGCAACCAGCACTGACAGCAGTCAATTTTTTTTTACAGCTGAAGATTTATAAAGAGGTAGTTACTAAGCATAAAACTTCAAACTGAGTGAGAAATGGGTGTATCAGATCTTATGTATATTCTGAAGTTTAATTTTTTCTTCTAGGCAGTTTTTCACTGCATGTAATATGTAGCTCTCTAATGCTGAAAATGTTGCTTAATAGCATAAAATATTATAATTGTAATAATAAGGAAAAATTAAAAGTCATGATCAATCAAATAAAGAAATGGCAGAAAAGATTTTTTATTAAAGAATAAAATTTTGCATCCGTTAATGCATAATAACTTCTTGGTTAAAATTTCTTTTTTTTTATTTCTTCCTGATTAATATTAAAAGGAGATTAAAATCCTGTGGTTAATAGAGTGTTTTTAAAAAATACAACACCTGAGAATTATATGAATAATGTTAAATAAAAAATTTGTAAAATTATTTGTGTCTTCATTTTTCCTCACCTGCTTCAAAGTCTTATGTGACATGTTTCAATCAATTCAGTAATGATCTAAAAAAAAATTGGAAGCAAAAACCAACATCAATATGTTCATCAATTTTACTTTCAAATTTATCAATACTTAATTTTTTTATAATAATATTTTCCTCGCTGACAAAGTTAAAAGCTTGGCAACCATAAACTGTGATTAGCCGACCCTAGAGAGGGTCAGCCATGTTAACAAATCACAAAAAAGGGGAAAAGAACGGGCACAAACATAAACACTTTTAAAAATTAAAAAATAATGTTTCTGCTGGGGCTTAAACCCAGGACCTTCTGCATGTTAGGCAAATTTGATAATCACTACACTACAAGACACACATTCTGAGAAGAAGAAATGCAAGAAGCACTGTTGGTCTCGAGACATGCCCTCCACCCTTCAACCACTTCACTTGCCAACCATAAACTGTGATTGGTTGACACTAGTGAAGGTCTTTCGTCATGCTTATTTGCACACATTTTTGTGGTGAATTATCTAGATTAAGAAAAAGTTATTGCAGAGTGTAGTATAGTTATTAAGTGAATGATTAAGTTTAAGTGAAAGTGATTATTTTATACTAGGGGTTGTAGGGTGCCTACGCCACCCACATTTTTTCAAAAGCTCAAGTAATTTATCCTTCGTTAATAAATACGAAATATTAAACTTCCTGAAATGCACACAAAGTATTTTATAATTATAAATCCTCAAATCATCTTTTTACATCATTCTCTTTTCCAAAATTAAAATATAATCTAAAACAATGACGTCATATAGTATTATTTTACAATTTATGGCGAGAAACACCCCATGCTTTTTTAACTGCTATGGCATGGACTGTTTTCCCTGTTATCCTATTTCAAAAGTAATCTTTAATTTATAAGTATTTTGCACATCTCCTGATGCCTGATGCACACCTTGTAAAGCCTTAGGATACAATGAGTGAATGACTTGGGGCCATTATATTAATATTTAATAAATAAATAAGTCAAGTTAAGTTATGATGATAATTTTTAAAAATTTTAAATAGCCTTTTATTACTTTTATAGACAGTAATCCTGCAGTTGGTTTTTTTTTTTTTTTGGTTGTAATACTGCAGTTTTTATACGTTTAAGTATAAGTATAGTAGTAATAGTAGTATATTATTATTATTTCACAGCAAAATTTGATTTTCTCACAAGAGCTTACGTTTTTTATTTATTAAATGATTAATGCATTTCATTATAGTATAAAGTATAATAATAATATGTTGTATTTTAGCTGTTGCAGTGCTAGGCTAATTTATAAGTTGTAAGTCAGTGGCGTAGCGAAGGGGGGCAAATGCCCCGGGCGGCAC
Organism: Radix auricularia; assembly: GCA_002072015.1. Classification (NCBI taxonomy): domain Eukaryota; kingdom Metazoa; phylum Mollusca; class Gastropoda; family Lymnaeidae; genus Radix; species Radix auricularia. The sequence continues at coordinate 474,208 of MUZC01004573.1, read as the reverse complement.
TTTGCCAGGGGCGTCAAATTCCTGGTCGTTAATTAGTGACTAAGAAAGAATGTACAAGAAAGTCGAGCTTTTTATCGAAATAAAATAAAATAAAAAAGAAATTAATAACAGAAATAAAGAACTATCCTAAGGCATTTGAACTTTTCAAAGTCAAAAGTCAAAACTTCAAATTTTTTAGTGGATATAAATTCTTCTGATACTAATGCTTCTGTACTGAAAAGTACTTAAGCAGCATGATAAAGTAACACTCAAGTATGGTAGCTTAAATGATTATTAAAATTTGATAGTCGCTCTTATTGTAAAATCAAAACTTATTGTACATGAGCAAGGCTGGGAGCGGCACATTGTATGTAGAGGGGAGGAAGGGTGGCTAATTCCTCGTTAATTAGCTTCAAAAATGTAAAGCGCTAAAATAAAGTTTATTAAAATACAATAAAAGCAAATATTAAAAAATTGAAAGAGATAAAGGAACAATGTCACATACGTGAACATTTCAAATGCCAGAACTTCAAACTCACTTATGAATTTTAAGTCTTCTGATACTAATGCTATTGAAGTGGAAAACAAAGGGGTTGAATTAGTGTTCGAATAAAACAATATAGTTCTGGAATATATGATTGATTCCAATTTGATTCTAACTTAAATAAGCTACTGGAAAACGTTTGTTGGCATACTTACATGGTTTATTCTTTTAAAACATTGATATTTTATTTAATGTCTTTTGATTTCAAGCATCAACAAAAGTAATGAACAAAATTGTTTATTTAATGAAATTAAAATTTTGCATGCATATATCAAAACGAAGCCACCCAGGAACAAGGGCTAAGCATTTCCAAAGTTTTCTAAAATTGGAAATGATCAGAAATCGGTTAAAAAAGATTTGACAAAGAACAATAAGATGTAAGAGAAAAAAGAACAAAGTCGCAGGACGTTTTTGTTAACATTTTTGACATTATTAATGCCTTGCAAAGTAAATGTGTTTTTTTCTTTCACAGAGAGGACAATACTATTGCAAATAAAGGCAATATTCACAAACCAAAGCGTTTTCTTACCAAGTACGATCGAGCACTCTCAGAACATTGTATTTTTTAAAAAGTTTTAAAAGGTGTCAACTAAAATTCAAACTGAGCTCATAGCAATACCCCATATTGTTCTATTGTATTCAATAGCTTTTCATAATTTTCACATTATCACCTAACAAGTCCAGTTATGGGATATGTAATGATCGTTTGAAAATAAAGTAGTAGACATTGTAGAATCTTCAAAATATTTCATTGAAGTGAAAGTTAATCTGCTTACGTATCTGAAATGATTTTTAATAAATGACGATCTTAAAAAAATGGATTGCAAGGGATCTTCATGCATTAAAACTTCTTCTTTATGGCTGGAAAGTATACAGGCGTCTAAGAAAGACGCAATAACATAAACCTCACTGTCAAATATTGCTGAAATAGTTCATTAAATCTAATCTGTTTACATGATAATCCAATTGAAAAGAATTATCTATTTCAGCACTCTAGAAAGTTGTTACGGATTCTTATTCATGCCCATAATCGTTTGTGATATCTACTTACATTACAAGCAGGGCTTCAGGATACAAAATAGTAAATATACCATAGAGCAATTTTGAGATTATTTTGAAAGATATAGAAAAACTGACAGAGATCGAAAGAAAAAGCTCATCTGACCAACAGACGCAGGAACGTTGCTAGTCACAATAAAATCTTTTTATTTTCGAATCTATGTCAAAGATGCACTATACAATTGATAATGTATAGTGCTTCAAAAAAATGCAAAGGAGAAGACGCTCACAGAGAAATTAATGGAATACTTAAAGGATGCTTTGACATTTGATAAAATTTTATGTGGAGACCCCATCCTTTTAATAGAATCTTCAAGTCAAAGTACCAGAGAGCAAATTTTTGGTGATCCAATACATTTACCCTAGTACCCATGTGATTTATAAAAAAATTTGAAAAGAAAGTTCTATTATTCATAAGATGAGATTAATGTAGTAAGTGATGTGAGATCTTGGCAGCCATGTAGAATTTAGAAAACTTATACAATTTTCGTAAATCAGGCGATCTGCTGGACTTTGAAATGCTGCCTTTAAATAGAGTATTCAAATGACAATGTCAAGCAAAGACTATTTAACCCCACTGGTAAAAAAAAAAGAGCATTGATGAATTAAAATTAAAGACCACTTGATTTATAAAAGCTTATTTAGATATTAAGGCTCGAAGTTACCTTGCCTAAAATAATGTAATATTTTGAACATTACTTACAAAAGTCTTAAGTAATGCAATGTCTTTAAATAGCTTCTCTAAAATTAAGTTAATGAAAAATTAATTACAAGCAATAAGTTCAATAACGATTACACCAAAATTTTATCTGTTGCTATTTCAATTTTTGTTATTGAGGATGGCAAGGCTGAAAATATTGATACACGAAAGATTCTGGCATCAGGAAAAACAGAAAATTTTAATGTTATTAAAGAAATGAAGCTTTCCTTTTTTATCTCCATTGTTACATTCTAATAAAAAACTATCTGTACTTTACAGCGTTAACATTTTTTTNCCCCCCCCTAAAAAAGAAAAAAAGAGAAAAAACACTTTATTTTCTTTTTGAAAATAAGTATGTTTCTAATCACTTTTTTTTTTGTCTTTTAAGTATTTTTTTTTTTTTGTAGGTCTACATTGCAATATTGTAACACGAGTGAAACTATGTGAAAGACATTAAATAAATTGTAAGCCAGTGATTCTCAAACTTATTCGTATCAGATGGACGGCAAGAATTGTTCCATTTCACCAGGTACCATTGCATTTTTTTCCCGTTTTGACATGATTTTATTTGTACTGATTTGATAGCAAAATGAGCCCCTACACAGCTTAAAGCCCTATTAAGATCAAGTATGAATTCGGCTTGTTTTATATATTACATTTTTTAAAAAATGTTTAGTTTCCAAGGTATAGCAAGACAGCTAACGAACAATGCAGCGGTAATGTCAAAAACCATTCGATTTTAAGCTCGCGAATGTAACTATTTATATTACAAGGATCATTGCATTGTTGATAGACCTAGAACTTATAGATACAAGACAATTCTTCAAATTGATTTCGATCTTCTAATGACAGTTTTCCTGCAAAGTATATGCACATCAAAGGCATTTGATCTAAAATTACCACATTGATATCACATCTCATGTTTTCTAAAAATTATTAGGTATGCGCTTGAAGAGGAAAATGGCCATTACTGTACGAACCCCACATTTGTGCAGGAATGTAGGGTGTCATCTTGTGCGTCGCAAAATACAGTAATTCCTGCAAGTTGAGGACTGAAAAATACTATGACATTAATAAAAATATCCAATAGTATCATAACGTTTTACTCCGAAGCTCACAAGTTTGTTTGTTTTTTGTTTTTTTGTTTGTTTGTTTTTTTCAATTCTTTTTTCTTCAGGATTTCACGTACGTCACACAACAGTTGTAAATATAATGTCACCAATGGACGAGGCGTTTTTAAATTGTTGCATTCTCTTGTGGAATTTATAAACTAATGAAAAATACATGGCTACCGCTAACGGTCTGATTAACCAAGTGATCGGTAAACAGCGATAAATTATCTCATTTGGGGTAAAAAGGGAACTCTTGGGGGTAACGCGGAATCATTGTGGGCATAGAAAATTTGCTAAAATCCCCTATTTTTGGGTTAACAGTAATGTTAACATAAACTTTTATAATTTTAATATTTAGGTAACCTATTGAACCGGTCCGGTTTTTTTTCAAACCGTTTAAGTGGCCTTCAAAAAACAAAATGTTTTAACATCCTTAGATTATATTTTATTTTAATGCATACAAATTAAACATTGACTATAAATCATTACTGTTAACTTCTTTGTTTATAAAAAAA
>MUZC01004573.1:436810-466749 GCA_002072015.1 Radix auricularia | reverse complement strand
TGATTGCCAGTAGCTTAAACCATTGCCATCCTCACTGACTGCTGTGGCAGCTTCTTGATAGTGCAACAAATAATCTGCCAGTTCGTCTTCAGGCCCACGAACTGCAGATATAATATTAGTGATGGGTGTGGTGTTCGCAATGTGTTGCGTCAGGGATTTGAAGCGCTTGAGAGGAGGTCCAGATGTAGTCATGCCTGTTGAACTAACGCAGTTGCAGTGGTATTTTGGTTAGGAATAGGCTGACCAGCAGCTGAAAGCACTTGACCAAGCAGTGCACACTTACTGTGGCTGCTGCTGAAGCAGTTTCTTCTCTCTTCACAAACTGTTTTGCTGCATTTAGAAGATGCTCTTTTCCTGAAATGAACAGTGCTGGCACAGTTGTAGGATTAGGCAGCCAAGCTGCAGAAGGTATAGGTTAAAATATATCAGACTCTGGTACCAACGCAAACTCAAATCGTCGCCTCAAGCCATCCAAAAAGGTGACCGCTAGCTCTTTTAGTGATGCGTCCAGAGCTTAATCGGACTGTGCCTCAAGAAGATGATAGTCTATGTCCATAAGTGCTGGAATTACTGATGACATAACAACTTTATCGCCTTCGAGTAAACCTGTATTTTCGGCACATCGCATATTAAATGATATTTACTATTTTAAAAAAAAGTATTTAAAAAAACACTAGATTATGACTATTTTTGAATAAAAAACCTAGAAACTTAGACGAGGTAACAAAAAAACACACCCTAGATCTAGGTTGAAAAACCTAGTGCTGGCAGCACTGATTATCACCCAGTTGATGCGCATGCGTGACCATCAAAGAAATTAGATATGTCTTAGGTTATAATTCATAATAATTTCGTAAAATACATGCAGACCGCAGTAGCAGAAAAGGACGATAAATGGGGATTTTAGTTTTTATTTCGTTGGGGAGTTTTAGTTTCAGTTTTTATTCAGTCTTTTGTCTACCAGATTTAGTTTTCGTCTAGTTTTAGTCTTGCTGCTAATTTTAGTTTTAGTTTTAGTTCTCGTTGACGAAAAAGTCAACATTTTCGTGAACGAAGGTTTTAGTTTTAGTTTTCGTCGACGAAAACAACACTAGTGTACTCTACTCAAGTCTGCTGAGCAGTTGACGAAACGAAATTTAATTCAATGTTTAATTCAACGCTTAAACTAAATTTATTAAAAAATAATTTTTAAAAATTATTAACGTCAATGACAATGATTGTTTCATTGATTCATAATTCATTGTCATTTTATTTTAACGTGGGACGTGGTGGTCGAGAGGTAGCGCTCTCGACTGTCATACCGATGGTCACGGGTTCGAATCCACACGAAGGTGAGGATTTGTTCTCGCGGCCTGAGGAGTCCCCGAGTCACCCAGCTCCGAATGGGTACCTAACTAGACAATAGTTAGGCGGCTGGGGTAATGCGTGGAACCCCTATAGCCGTGGCCTGTGACCGCTGCATCACTTGCCAACAGATCATCTCTCATGGTCTGTGGACGCAATTATCTTCTGCATAGAAGGAGCGTCTGTATATCTAAGATAATGTCAAGGATCTAACTTGATAATTAAGAATAAGTTATTATAAGAATCACTATTCAATGAATGCTACATGTCGTAGCAGCAGTTTCATTGCTAGCGCTATGACATGTCGTAACGCTAGCAACATTTTAATTTAAAAGTAAGGGTAATCCTCTGAATCCAGGTCCCAAATTATTTTACGCTAATAAGGGGAAGTAACCAGATAGTACATAAAGGTATATTATTTATTGATAAAAAATAGACAAGTGTACATATTGTTCGATAACTAGACTGTCCAGAGGTTTTTCGAAAAAATCTGTGACATTTTTGTTCAATTCCGGGACAAATTAAAAATAAGTAAAAATTTTTTAAAAATTTCTTTAAATAGCTCACTTAAATCAAAAAGCAATCATAAAATAGCCATTCATTAATTTTTAAAATTTTTTTATTCTTTTTCAATAATAATTCAATATATTTTTAATAGGTAACCCTTTCGAATATTACTGTAAATTTTTTAATTATATTTTTCGCTTGAGTGTTTTTTTTCAAGAAATTTGTCATTCTTCTTGATGGCATCATAGAAAATGCTGCAATTCATGTTTAAATTGTATTGAATTGATAAGAGGGCATCAACTGTGGAGACCTCCAGCTGGCTTCTTTGGTCAGTCCAAATCTGATTCATGTAAGAAAACAAGCGCTCAACTTCAGTGGAAGTTCCTGCTAATGCGAAAGCAAATTGCACTAGTTTTTCCAAATTTACCAGTTGTCCTGTGTTGGTGGGAAAGTGAATAAATAAATTTGCCCAAATCTTATCAGGTGAAAGCTTTTTTTGTAACCATTTCTGCAAATTGTCAGTTTATATTTGGATCGACGTGCTTGACAAAAGTTTTTAAAAAATATGAATGACATTTAAATTTTAACGATCACACTTGACTTTATTCATAAAAAATACTTAATTTTCATACAAAAACTTTTTAATTTCTAAATTCCGGGACAAATTGCGTCCCTGACAGGATTCCAGGACAGAGGTGAAATTTAGGGACTGTCCCGGCAATTTACCAGCAGATGGACAGCCTATCGATAACCATTCATTAAATATTAAATATTGTAATTGTCACACAGCATTTCCAAATAGCTGCTGTTTTCTGCTTGTGACTGTTGCGCCACTGAAAGGCCGACAAGTAGCTTGCAAACAGAGCTCAACAAGAACCACTCTGATATCGGAGTTTATGTTTGGTTTGCTTCCATAGTCATTCGATAGTTTGAGTTCAATTTATGCTAGTTTCGCTGCAGGTAAAACAATAGGAGTAATCTTTATCAGAGCGGCTGGTCTACCTGCCATAATTTGTTTTTATTTTTGAAATTACGCTGAACTATGTACCGATTAACTAAATAGTAATCAAAACTCACGAAAAATAATTTAGGGCCGGAATTCGGAGGATTGCCAAAGTAAGTATTAAGTCAATTATTAAAATAATTAATAATTGAGGCCATTCTGAAGTGTCTGCTGTTACAACTTTGCAGCGGACAATTTGAAGGGATGTTGCTAGTGCTACGACTAGTCTTAAAATATATGCTATGTGCTTACAGTTATGACTTAAGCTGTATTTTAATTATGCTAATACTAAATATTAGATCTCATAATCAAATTTAATGAATTTTAAAGGTAAAAAAAAATTGATTGTTGTCCATTTTATAACAGTTATAATTTTTAGAAATTATAATTTAACATGAGCCTCCCTAGATGAAGTGATAGTCTGATAGGCGGATAGATTATTGATTCTTGATTGTTCTTAAAACTAATAGAGGTTCAATTCGCGATGGCTGTGACTTTTTAAATTCGATTTTCAAAAAAGTTTGGTTGATGCATTCTGGCCCACTGGCATAACATCTAGTCCAATAGGCCTAATTCCAGTTCGTCACTTGTTTTTTTTTATTGCCAATACAGTAAGGTTTGTGAAAAACTGGTCAACTGCCATTTCCAGTTCTAGGCTTATTATTCCTGGTACACTCATTCTCAAACTCTCAGACAATAACTGGCAGTGTCAATAGCACTTGGGCTCATATTTGAAACATTAATTTCTTCCGTATCTTGAAGCATTGATATCTGGTGGTAGCGCTGTATTTTCAAATTTAATGCTTACTTCAAAAAAAAATATTTTTTTTCCCTATTTTTTAATTTTGTGTGTGTTTCAGCAAAACTTTCACTGCTCTTTTAGTGCTTTATGTTTTATAAAACATAATAATATTTTTTTAACTTACCAATTATGAATATTCAGCTACTGTACTAATTAGTTTATATAAGTATGACTACTATGAGTGTAGAAGTATTCAAATTATGCTTATTATCTTTACTACATTTTCAACATTTTTTAGCAATTAATTTATATATTCAAAATTCTCAATCACCTTTAAATGGACCCATGCGCAGCAATACAACTTCCTTAATGTTAATCGTACACTAAATAGGACGTATACACAGTTTGTTAAAAAATATTACGCAATGACAGTCAGTGGCAATGATAAAAAAATAATTTAGTGACAAATAAATGGGTTATTGACTTGATCCATAATAACTTGCTGCAAATTTTGTTGAAAAGGAATAGTTAAAAACCCATCAAAGTCAATTGTAAAAAAAAAATTCATCAACATCTAATATTGTCCTTGTAGATATGTAAGTGCGCAAAGTTTCAAGGAAATTGAACAACAGGAAAGTGTTGAAAATTCAAATCCAAGAAGAAAGTTTGTTAAAAAGTAATAAAAATGGTTTGTGGAGGTTCTTGTATAAAAAGTTTTTATTGTTGCTCGCCCCTGACCTACATATTAAGGCTCTTTAAAAATAAAAAAAAATTCCAGCTTCTTATTTATTATAACTCTATTTACAGCCATTATAATGATTTAAAACAAATAATTCTGACAGATATGCTTTTGATTCTTTTTGAAATAGTTGTAGAAAATGTTAATCCACACATCTATTTAGTCTATTAATTTAAACTTGTTTGAATAGTATGTATATGTAAGGTCTAAGATGTACCTACAGCCTATTGTCTGTTTATTTCTGAATAAAATATTTGATTCTGTACCATTCTTCCCCCCCCCTTCCCCAAGAATGTGTATAATAAACTAAAATATTTTTTAACAAAACAATTTTGATGTTACAAATTTCTGTATAAATTGTGAAAGGTTTTCAATTACATTAGATTGTTAAATGTTGTTTGCAGTTATTTTTCTGGTATATCTCTTCACAATTTCTGATTTTCAAACTGTTGTCTATGTGCCATTGGTTGTACATTTATTTTTGTGGTATATCTTTTCATTATTTTGACTCTCATACTGTGATCCTTTTAACATGGGCTGTACATCCTCTAATTCAGTAAGTATAATGATATCATTCTATAGATAAAATGTTTACCGTACAGACATCCTTTCCAAATGATGCAATGTGTAGCTTAAGGCATACTAATTTTTAAAAGTTTATCAGAACAATCAGAGTTTACAGGAATCCAAAAGAGATTTAAAATGAAGAATAAATGGAAGTTCAACTACCGATTGAATGAAAAGTTGAAGGCTTCTCAATTTCAGTCAAATACTCATCTGATCTGTTACAACAGACGCTCCTTCTATACGCAAGATTATCACATCCTACATATAAGTTGTTGCTAATCTGTAGAAAGTATTAAATGTGTGCTTGTTTATTATTGATTTTTTATAAATCTACCTGTGAGTGCCTGCTAAAGCCATCTTGTTGTCACTTTTATTATGAATCTTAACCATTCATTTAATAAAGTATGCCTCTTTTTCTTTCAATATCATTTAAATTGATTCACCACTTTTCAGTTACAGGCAGCCTAATGCTAAATTTGGAAGCAGAAATTTAGTGTAAGTTGAGACTAACACAGAATTTTAGTCATTGTTTGTGTTAGTCAGCAGTTAGTTGTCTGTTCTCTCTGATGTTTTCGATCTGGCATTATTTTCTCATCATTTATCAAACAGTCAAGCTGTGAAAGCATGTCTTAAAATATACTAATACTAAAATGATGTTAAATTACAAGAATGCCTGGTGAGGCTCATTGTATTCAGGTAATGCAATAATTTACAGCAATTTAAAGGATATACATTACAATTGCTTTAACAAGCTTACTCATGTTAACTGGACTGATGAGAAAATTTGCTAGTTAAGAAGTTTATTTAATAAAATGAAGTGATGAACAGAATATTTTTTAAATATTTTGTTTCTTTTAATGTTAAAGGTATTATTTGTTGTTGGAGCACTTAATTGTTTTTAAAAACTCTAATTGTACCTATAGGGTACCTCATTATAAGAAAAAGTTTTGAAAATCTAATTTCTTTGCAACAAAGGTAGTTTTATTTACAAATCAATTGTTGGAATTATGATAAATTGCACTCTTTAAAACAAAATTAGTAAATGTTCAGATGATGTTATCATATTTATCCTGTTGTTTATAAATTTATTTACTATTTTTGTAGATTGTCTTTTTAAATTTTGTGTTGTTTTTTGAAGCTCTTTTTCAAAATATTTTTTGTTAGCTAACTGGAGTTTTGATAATTAATCAACTGCATGTTAAAGTTTTCCTGTCTCAATAATTACTTTATCTAGTTTGTTTTTTTTTTGGTTTTTTTTAAAACATATATCTTGATTGAACATAAATAGATGACTTTGAATGATGAATCAATATAAAAATTAAAAATAAAACTGTTATGTATTTCATGTTATTTTAAAAGAGTAATTTGTCTTTTACTTTTATGTGTTGTATTTCTTATTTACTTTGAGTTTTCTTTTGTGTTGTTATTGATAGTTTAGACCTTGTAACAAATATTTTTTTTTCTCTCAGCATCAATTAAAAAAAAGGTTTTATCCATGTTATATAATACAGTATGTCTTTATGTGTGTAACTTTATCATGAAGAGAATTGTCCTAATGTTTTATTTATATATGTTTATGTAAAAATTTTTTTTTTAAAAATATGCATCATACAATTATATATGATTAACATGCATCATTCAAAATTTCACTTTTCAAATATTACCCTCTATCAATAAGTGTCATTGCTGATTTTTAACAGACCATTTACTACTCATCTAATGTCACCGAACTAGACTTTTCATCAAATATTTGTTTATATACATATTTTGTTCTCAAACTTTTTGGACCTGTAACTGTAATAACTTAATTTATTTTTGAAATTAGAAAGTTTATATTATTTGTGTATAATTTCATTTAAAATTGAGAAAGCATTATTGATTTAAATCAATCTATTAAGTTTCCATTTCCTATTTGGTTTATACAAAATATTATCAGTAGCTCAGATTTATTGAACATAATAGAAAAAAAAATATTGACAGGTGAGCCCCACTTAAAACACTCTGAGTTGTCAATAGTAGTTTTTAATTTTTAGCCATAAAATTTAAAAAAATAATTTAGGATTTATTTTGCAAATCATTCAATATTTATCAACAGTAGCAGATTATTTTATTTGAGGTGAAATCATTCATGAGAGCTAAAACCTCTTTTACAAGAGTGATGGCAGGGTTGCAGAACTGATACTGATAAGACAAAAAAAGTTCAAATTACAGAAAATTGTGCCAGCTGAGTGTGATAAATGACGCAGACCAATCTTTTTTAGAGGCATAAACAGGATGAAAGTGTTGGCTACACAGGGATGCAAAGCACAGTGTTCACAGTACAACTGTACATTAAAGTGCTGTTGCGTCTATTAAACAACATTTACTGTAGCTGTATTTCCTTTTTGGATACAGAGTTTTTGACTTTTTATTTTAATAGAGACGTGGTTCAGTAAGTTAATGTTTTGAAGATTACTTAATTTTAAATGAGTTTATTTTTTTTTACATAGATGCATCACATAACCTATGATATTAGTTATTTTTATTGGTGCAATGTGTATATAAAAATAACTTCACTTAATTGTCATGGCATGTGTCAAAGTGCACAAATTTTCTAATTAATTATTGAATTGCTCCCTCGTTTCAACATGGTCTCAGCCTCTTATTAAAATTAATTGAGGTTCCTTCTACTCTTTTCCTTGCATGGGTTTGCAACACGGTACATCATTTACAACTGTCAATAATTTTTAAATTCAAGTGATACGCTTATACCTTTATAATGAAAAAATCCATTCCCATGATGTTAAAAATTCTTCAAAATAATATATTAGTTTTATTCTTCACACTTGATTTAGAATAGAAAATTTAGATTAAACCCTTGTTTCTGTGGGGTTTTTTCCTTTCTAAAGGCACTTAAAAAAGTTTGCACATTTATAAATTATCTAAAAAATGAGAATAACTAAAAGCAAAAGCGCATGCATGTTTCATTTTGTTACAGGACAGCTTTCAAGCTGGGGTGCAGGTTCACCAAAACTAACAACCCCAACAAGGGTTGCTGCTCTGTCATGATGAACCGCCTCATACCCACCGCTGAGGCTTCTCGGGAGTCTTTCAATGGGCGCAAGAAAGTTACCTTGGCTCCCGGCCATTCGCTCATGGACTGGATCCGATTGGGTCGTACTCAAGGGGACCTCAGCGGCGTTGGGAGTAACAAAACAACAGTTACTCCTTCTCAGCTGGCCAGGCATAATACTCAAGGAGATATATGGATGGCTATACGAGGTGAGAGATGTGAAATGGATGTCAAAATTCAGATATCTAGATCTGAATTGAGATAACCAAAATGTGTCAAGGGAATTTTTAATTTTCTTGGAATAATTCAACATCCATTTTTTTCCGCATGTAATTCATTTCTTAATCTATGTATATATTTATTTTCTGTAAACTAATTTATGCCAATTTCAGATAGCAAAAATTTAATACTTTTCCTTCTATATGTTGTAAAAAGATGTGGTAGTTAGTATGTGCCAGCACTGCATACTTCTCAAACTTTTTAGCTCCAGACTCCAAACCGTTTTCTTTAGTACATTTATTGTGTCTCTCTTTAATTTAATTTGCTTCTCCGAAAGTTACTATGTTTTTAGCTGCACTAATGGAGAGAGGATATTTTTTTTGTTCCTTCAATTCATTGGTTGTATAATGTAAACACAAGATTTCAGTGATTGTGTGTTTCACATTTGATATGTAAAGTGTAAACAACTTCATCTTAAAAATAACAAATATTCTTGATTACCTAACAACTCTATGTTGTACTGAACATTTGACATGTTTTAAGTGTAATACATTCATGGGTTGACATGTTTCAGGAAAAGTGTATAACATGACCCCCTACCTGGACTTTCACCCTGGGGGTGTAGATGAACTCATGCGGGCAGCAGGGAAGGATGGGACACAACTCTTTGATGAGGTAAGGGCATTCCTACTTCATTTAATCTGGACACTTATATATCAGATACTTTGCTTTTGGGATGCACTAAATGAACAACACTGTTGTCGTTTCACCCACTTTGAAAAAAGCTCCTGGTAATCTTTTAGTAATGATTATTTTACCCAGATGCCAGAATTGTACATTATCATAGAGTCTTATATATTTTCAAAAGAGTCAATTAAATAATTAGTTGTTTTATGTTCTTTTTATTTTGTTGTCATTTTTAAAAAAATATTGTTTGACATTGGGATTCTTATAGTTGTATGAATAATTTAAATCAATTCTGCCCACAATAACAAAATCTTTTTTTGGAGCAAGGAGCCAAATTGATAAATTATATATTCTAAATCTATTATTTGTGGGATGCAGCGTAAGGCTTTATATGCTATTAAAGCTTAGTAAAAAAAATGTGGAACGTAAGAATGAGCTGCAGTTATTCATTTAAAGAGATTGATGCTTATCTGAGCCACACAATTCTCAACATGGCATCACCACAATTAATACGTTTTTAAGAGAACCACTTGTTGCTAGTTCTTTTTGTATGTGCTGTTTCAGAATCCTGGGGCCTAAAGCCAAAGCCTGTGTTTAGATATGCTAAATATTCTTTCAGCACATGACTAATACACAAATAACATTAATCATAATAAAATTAGAATTTTGAATAAAATGTGAATGAATATGATTTATGCCACTGTGTTTTTTCATATCAACAACATGCAGGGCAGTACCTGCACCATCACATCATTTCATTTAAATGGATCCATTGCTTTCCATCTCCATTCATGTCCCATATGCTGATTAAGTCCTACATCATTAAATCCATCAGTCAAGCTCAATCTTGATGACCACTAAACTGTCTTCCCATATGTTAATGTTCTGCAGTTAGCATACTTTCAATGTGTTCTGTCCAGTTTATTTTATCTCTTATAAGTGTTGCTACTTTGGATTGTTTCAATCATACTATACTTCTCTTTATTTGTATAATTTCCCAAACATCACCTGTTAGTTGTCCTCATATATTCCTCTCCATTGTAATCAGTAGGGATTTTTTTACAAGTTATTTGGAAAAGGACTAAGTCTTATATACATAAACTACAACTGTTGCTTAATTTTGAGATCCATGGCCTTTCTCTTGAGAGTCTTCTACTTCTTAGTAGTTGTGATGAGCCAGATAGGGAACAAGAACAGTTGCCAGCTTTTATCCTTCCCCCACCTTTAGTCTTTATTTTACTGTGCTTATTGAAGCTCATTGGTAATTGAATAGTATAGGATATAAGTTGGGTGGCACTGCAATCAAGCTGTGTAGAAAAAATGGTTTTATAAATTAAAAAAAGTATCTGAGTCTGAAAAGGCCGCTCAAAACAAAAGAATGTCTTGTCAAAAAGGCCTTAGCAGCTAAAAGCCTTAATCAGTGACAAAAAACCTTGGTCAGCAGCCAAAGGCATTAGTCAGTGGCAAAAAGCCTTGCTAGCGAATCAACCAAAAACAAAGATTAATAGAAGTACAAGAATAAAATAAAATTTAGCTGCAGTGTTTAGTCAAGAAGACATCAATCGGAAACGAAAAAGGTTCACAAGGAACTTACGTCTATGACTCTTCATTCAGTTAACACTTATGCACCAGAGAAACTGGTCAAATAAAATGAATCTATTTCTACTTACCTGATGTGTTCAATTAAAATTAAAAACTTCTCCAGGTAAATGTGTCCTTGAAAAGCTTTTATCCTCCCAGGGAACTCAGTATTTCCCAACATGACATATTTAGAAATTATGAATCGTAAAATCAATACTTAAATTAAATTAATACTTAATCTGTTGAAAGCTCATAAATTTATTCAGTTAGATTTTAAGTTCTCGCCTATTATTAAATCTGGAGCAAAATTATTATCCGAAATAATCTTTTTTAAAAAATAGTTTAATTCACTTTACATGGCCGATAAGGGGCGTGGTGGTCGAGTGGCAGCGCACCAAGACTCACGGGTTCGAGTCTCGGTGACGGCAGGGTCTTGTTCTCGTGGCTAAAAGCATCACTGAGTCCACCCAGCACCGAATGGGTCCCGACATAAGTTGGGGAAGTAAAGTCAAATCATATGTGCTTCAATCTTATCAATTTTAGAAACATTTTGTAATTTACTCCTTGAGACATAGCAGGCAAAGATGGCTTCAGGAGAAAAAAAAAAAGCAGAATTAAAGCCAGAGTTTAGTTAATTGAATACTTCTAAAAATGTATGGAAACGATGAATACACCATTTTTCTGAGGAATTCTTACGATTTGTGTTAAAAATTCTATGAATTCTGCAGAGCATTAAATTATATTGGGCGTTGATGCTTGTCGTATTTTGGCTGTTGTCATCAATGTATACTGTAGTTTTCGAAATTCCTGGCTCGTGTATAAAGATAACCCTGAAAAAACACGATGACACGGATTCCGGGCAAGTATCCCTATGAGCTGTTGCAGGCCATGCAGCAGAGCGAACGGGTGTTGGAAGTGCCAAGCATGTGTGTCTTGTCAATAAGGTGAGATATTGAGCTCACTTTCTTCGTTCATCCTGCTGGGAAATAATTAAACCCCTAATCCTCTGTCTTGCCGCTCGGATTATTTCACCGGTTCTCAGCATGCGCACCAGGAGGGTAACTTTTCAACATGTCCTGCTCTCGCTGTTTGTTTGTGTCTGTGTGTCCGGTTTCCGCTGAAAGTTCCGCTGTGATTTCGGGGTAATTGTTTATCGACGGGATGTCATTCCCGTCGCATGCTTTGGACGGAGGGTGGGGTGGGGGTGGCTTTCTGACTTTCTTGTCTGATGATGACGATAGACATTGGTTATTATATTGTATAACATTTTTTTTTAAATTTTGCAATATTCAGGCAGACATATTCGTTATTGGGAATGTCAGATATCTTTAAATGTCCAAAGTCTATGCTGAAGTGTATGGATAAACATGTACACATTTTTAAAAAAAAATATCTCAGCATCGAACGTGAAAAGTGAAGTGCTACATATTCCAGGGACTGGCTTAGGCACTATTTGTTCGGACTTTGATCGATAAAAATGTAAATATAAATGCTATTGATTGGTCCATTCGGACGATTTCCCAGCAGGTAAGTCAGGTAACTAACCCTACGTTTTCATTATGGTTTAAAAATTTGTTTTTCTTTGCCGACAAGTTCTTTATTCCATATGAAACCTTAAAGTACTTCTTGCAAGCTATTTAATCGTGATTATCGAACCTTGGTTTGTTTGTGGAGTTCATGAAATAATTTCTACTTTAAATGGTCCGCGTGGTGGGTGCACATAATGACCTCTTGTAACATTGCTTGAATTTAGCTCCACTTGAGGCCAAGCGTTATTTCTCTAACAGATTATCCATTTTTATAACGGTTTTCCTACTTCCTTTTTTTAAAAACCGTCTTCGAATGTTTTATAGAACACTAGTAGACCGAACAACCAAACAATTCAGAAAGAGAGGGATTCACTTAACTTCAATGTGGTCAAAACGTTTGGATTTTTTAAACTGTGTGTCCGAGCAAAGTCGTCAAGAGCTAGACGAGATAAATGTGTCAATGATTCTTACCAGACGAGTGTTTCGCTGAAGCAGATCGTCTGGAGCTACTGAAAGTTCAACCCAGTACAAAACTCTGGACAACGGGCGCAACAGTTCTGGGGACTCCTCTCGTAATCACGTAATCACGTGATAAATAGCCCAAGTTCTGTTTTGATTGGCTCGCAGTTCATCCATCTCCCATATGAAGGGTAACGTCACACAGATAGCAATCTATAAATTATTCTGTTTCATGGATTAAAACCTACATTAGTCGAGGTGAACTGGAGAGGGCTCGGGTGATGTATGGGCTGGGGTTGGAGGGGGGGATATAATAATTGACCAGCTGGACATGTTCATGTTTATAGGAAAGCAATAATCCATAAAGCTCGAGCCTAATGATCTTTTAATACAGCAGTACGGACAGGAAGTAATTGGTAGTTTATGTATTTTCTTTGACAACTAAAGGAAACTTTGAAGAAATTTTGTATCATTACGGTGCTAATGTACAGAAACATCGTTTTTTTTTCCAAATTATTTTTAAAAGAAAGAAAGAAGAAAAAAACATTTGTGAAGTATTTCAGCATCCGGGTAAAGTGTGCAGAGTAATTGGATCGGCCGCGGTTGTCAGGGGGAAAAAAAGGTGGAGTGTTTGGGGGATGCTTTGTAAACGTTGAGTTTGAGCCAAGCAACAGGGAGATTTGTAATTTTTAGGCCGCTCATAATATATGGAATAAATATCTATATCAATGATATGCTTACTATTGGGGTCACTAAACAAGACAATGTTCCTAAAAGTACTCGGACAATTAGACGGCATTACTTCAACTAAGAGACTGCATTGCGAGGACTAATGGTCTGCTTTACATGGGCCTATTTACTGCATCACTTAGACTATGCATTACTTTAACTAACAGAATCCATTGCAAGGAATAATGTGCATCATTACTTAGAGTCTAAGTTAGAGCATTAGACTAATGAACACATCATTACTTGGACTAATGGACTGCATTACTTGGACCAGTGCACTTAATTTCTTGAAGTAATGGATTCATTTTTTTAGACCAGTTCACTGCATGACTATGACTAGTGAACTGAATTACTTGGACAAATGCACTGCATTACTTACTTTGATGGGATTTATTACTTGGACCAATGCACATCATTTCTTGGACTAATGGACTGCATCAATTTTCTTCTTCTAGCACTAGAGGACTGCATCGCTTGGATCATGTCTTACTTCGACTATGTATTATTGGACTATTAGGTTAATATAGTTATTCTAGTAGACTGTATCAGGGGTTCAAAACTTCTTTTCAAAGAGGGCTATATTCCATGAAGTAGAATATTGGCATCCGGATCAAGATAATAAACAAAACGAAATATTACCAAATTGCATGCTGTTTAATTGTATGATTTTAAAATATAATTTGTGCTATTTGCAAGAGGGACATTTTGTGGGACTAAAGGTGACAATTCTTTCGTGATTATTTAGACTTTAAAAATATCTTACTCCATCATTAGGAATTGCTAAATTGAATAAATAATTGCCAAGTTATAGAATTCAGATTTTTAAAAATATTATACTAAGCAATAAATTGTGTTAAATATAACTAGAGACAAAAATGTTATGTCGAAATTATGATTTAAAAAGTATTTTAGAAATTTAAGTGCCCCAACAACATATATTTCCTTTTCCGACATGGCAAAAATAAAATAATAAAAATTATGTCATCGATTTTTGCCATCGGAGGTCACAAAATTTCGTAAAGAGCAACTTCACATCAGCTTTTTTTCAATCAATATCCACTTTGGTAAACAATAAAATTTCATCGATTTTGGCCATCATTTGACGTCATCGGATTTTGTTCTCAAAACAGCACATACGTTCTGGTTTTCTAATAAAAATGATGTGGTCATTACAGAAAAAAAAATGAGCGAGTCAATTAATTATTTAAGAAATGCCGCGGGCCTGTTAAGATTTAAATGCGGGCTTTTTAAATCCGCGGGCCGGACTTTGAATACCCTTGCACTATTTATCTAGACCGATTAAGGACATTACTTGGACAAATGTATGGAACGCATGACTTGGAACAAAACGCTGCATTTATTGGACAATTAAAGTGCATTACTTTGACTAATGGGCTATTACACTGCATTATTTCGACTAATTTTTTACTTGGACAAATTGGCAGCATTTCTTGGACATGCTTATTTTTTTAATGCTCCTTATAAAATGTTTTAATTTATGGTTTTAATTAATTTTCAATTGCACTGCTCTTTGAATGAAAATAGAAATCGTCCTAATACCGTCAATTTAATGTAGTAGTCAACCCCCCGCGTCTCATAGTATTGTGGGTAAAGGCCCATGCAGTTAACCCCGACAGGAGTCGATGATCGTACTGACACTAATTGTCCCGATAACAGGTTTTAGTTATTTGTTTAGGGATAAAACCGATAATTGATTAATTGTTGAGCTAGCAGATATCGTGTTTTTCCCCCTTTTCTTTGTAATGAAGCACTTTTCCACTGTGTAACCGGTAGCTTATCTGCGATGTTGCGTAGAGGTTGTTACATAGCAGCTCATTGCATCCATTTGGTTATAGAATGCTGGGTCTATGGAAGGTCTCTGCACCCATTTGGTGATATTATGGTGGGTCTATACGGTTTCTCTTCAACCAAATTGGTTATAAAGATGCCAAAGTAGATAGCAACTAATCCTCATGCAGCCATTTACGACGAATTGCATTATAATACTTAACTGTTATATAATAGGTCTTTCCTAATGTTCGCATCCGTTTCGTAAGTTTCCTACCCTTAACGAAGTCTGAATGCATCGCTTCGACTATTGGACCGTTGTACTAATGGGCTACATTACAAATAGTTTGGGACAAACCCGTGGAGGGAAGAAAAAAAAAAAGAAGCAATCATAAATACAACGTGAGGCAAACAAAAAAAACAAGGGCGGCCACCAATACGAACTGATTGTTATAACGCTGAGCAAACCATTAGTATATCATCGAGTATATATTGGCAAACATAAAATAGTCGTTTCGGTAATTCTTAATATTTATTAAAGAAGGTGAGTTGCGGCCACTTGTTTGAACACCATACTCCCCAATGTAAACGATTTGATTTTCAACTATCACCATCTTTGTTAAATCCATCGACGATTCTCCTCTTAAGACAGCTCCCACTGGAAAAGCGCTTTACCACAAACCGTGTTTATGTACTTAAGCGTTCCGCCCGTCATACAAGTACACCAGACTTTGAACTGTACGCAAGTTTGCATCCAATTGACAGCAGCCGTAAATTTCTGCTTTTGACACGTCGCTGGAACTCTTGTTGGTTCTTGTTCTGATCAAACATCCCCCCTTCCCTCCCATGATTGGATGGGCAGACCGGTTATTGATTTTACAAACTTCAAGTCTGTGCCTGAAGACAGACACAACACGAGCCGTCTGATACAGATTCTTTGAGATACCGCTACCAATCCCCCCACCCGTCCCAAATCTAGCTGTATTCGAAACGAACCACTAACCATGTTGTTTTTCTGATGTTATTCTTTTACACATTTCTTTCAATGGCCGACCCGGCGGATTGCCTCTATTTTCATCAAACTGCGAGTGGCGTCGCTTAAAGAATTGGATCATTGGCCGTGACATTGAAGCAAGCGGTTATCCAAATCTAGGATTGTCGCCCTTGATGGTCGTAATAATGACAGTACATCGACCATCAGTCTATCATTCCATCAAGCGCCTTTCGGCCTTGGCTTTTGAAATTATTCTTTATTAAGCCCACCCACCCTTATCCCCCTTCTACCCTCCCTGTTTTATTGTTGCCTTACAACCACCACCTTAAGGCGATGACAATGTCTCCAGTTTCTTTATAGAGTTGGTATGCCAAGATGAGCAGTATATCATGTTAATAAAACATAGTTGTATATGCTTCCCACTTATATACTTTGGTGCTACAGATCATTCTAACGACATCTTCTCAAAAGTGACCTAGGCGGTCTTCAGCACACACACACACACACGCACGCACACACACACACACACACACACACACACACACACACACACACACACACACACACACACATACATACAGACACAAAATGATTTAAATATTAATGGTACATCTTTAATCTTTATAGTTATTTTCAGACACACATACAGTCACATGCGCTTGAATTTACGACTTGGGTGTGTTTTCTGGCGTAGCAACCGAAAATATTTGAAACTAGATACAACCCGCGGCGTAACATACGCCGCATACTTGCTTATAGATAGTGCGAAGAACGGAGGGAAAGAAAAGACACAAATAGCAGCACGAAGAAATGAAAACAACGCGAGTGAACTTCGAGGGGGGGACCCCGACGCACGGTTGGTCTCAAGACATGCGCACTGCGGTGGTTTTTACATACCCCGCCCTGCAACAACCTCGCTTGCCAACGATAAACTGTGATTGGTCAACCCTAGCGAGGGTCATTCGTCATGCTTATTTGCTCGCGTCTTGTGCTTGTCATAATTTCTGGTGAATTATATAAACAGACTTGCAAAATACCCGCGCACTGCAGCGGAGAAATATTTAGCGTTGAAATCAGTGTAACAAATTGCTGTTATATTGGGCAATTAAATAAAAAAGACCATTTGAAAAGTTTAATGTGGCTACTGACATTGGCGTCATACCAACAAAATCAGTACGTTCATCGGTTTCATTTAGTGCAGGGAAGCGCCTACTAAAGTTCACGAAGATGGAGCCATAAAAAAAATTAACATGGCGAACGTTACCGACCGTTAAGACCGTTGCATATTGAATGTCAAAATGAAACCTGCTTAATTATTTGTAAAGATCGTGTGAAATCGAATGGAGAAAGGGTCTTAATCGTTTACGAACAAGACATTAGGGGCCGCAGATCCAAAAGAATGGATAATAATAGTTAAATATCCTATAGTATTTCATTATGGGCCATCAAGTTTTTATTTACCAATTTTTGTCAAGATCCCTCGATTTCAACAGTATCCAAAATTTAATTTTTTTTCAAAGCTCAAATAAGGAAAAAAACTACTTTAGGCCCCCGGATCCCCAATGAGTGAAAATTTAAATATTATTTTCGCCTGTTACCATCGCGGGGGTGTGCTCAACTTCCCAAAGTTTCATGCTTCTACTTACCCGGGAAGTTTGAGAATAAGTGGGTCAGTTTTTATATAGCTCTATGAGAGAAAAAAAAATTACTTGGCATTGAGACAGTTGCCAAGGGCGCCGAGGGCTAATCCTACAATTATCAATTTATTCTGTATAATTTAGTATTTTCCCCATTATTTCTCAAGGTCGCCAAAATAAATTAGCCAGGGCCGCGGAAAACCCAGTTACGCTTCTGAAAACTACAGTTTGCCCCCCCCCCCCTAAGAGTTGTAATTTTAACATTCTTTTTCGCCAATTATTGGCAGAGTTTACTCAACAACTTCCAAAGTTTCATGCTTGTACCTACACGGGAGGTTGGAGAATAAGTGATCAGTGGGGGCTTTGCCTTTTATTGAGTGTTGATTTCCACCACTGGCATTTACTTCATCATTTACATCATTGACTTGTGTTGAAATGTTTATGATATGTACCTATTTTCTGTTGTATATATTTATCATTTACATAAAAGTTATACTATAATAATATTACCATCCCGTCTAATACATACCTGCTCTCTCTCTCATCTCTCTTTCTCTCTCTCTCCCCTCTCTCTATCTCTCTGTCTATCCCTCCCAATCTCTCGCCCCTCTCTCTCCCCACCTCTCTCTCTTTCTCACTCTCCTCTCTCTCTGTCTCTCTATGTCCTTCTCTCATTCCTCACTCTCTCTGTCTCTCCCCTCTCTTCTCTCCCCCCTCTCTCTTCTCTCTTCCTCCCTCTCCCCTCGCATGGGCGTCGCTAGGAATATTTCCAGGGGAGGGGCAAAAAAAAATCAAGTTTTTTAATTTCCAAAAATGACGTCACGCACCTATGGGGATGGCTCCCCCAACTTTGTGACGAAGGGGGGGGGGAGTTTAAGAGTTGTGACGTCACGTCAAAACACGCTACTATAAGACAAAGTTCCACTTAAATATTCGATTTCTTACTATTTTTATAACGTTTTGCACGGATTACCGCTTGTTACGATATTAGAGTGTAGCCTGAAACTAAACACATACTAAAATAGCAATAAAGTGTTTTGAAACATGCTCATGTTCAAATAGACAATACTGCCTTATGGTGGGGTGTCACAGCTTTTTTAGTCATATTGGGGGAGGGGGTGTAAGTTTTTGTAACGAAGTGTGACAAGGGGAAGGGGTGGGTTAAAAATCGGCCAAAATCACGTGACGTCAATTATGGACGGCCCCTAACTGCCAATGCCATACAGGTTTAATTTTCAATTAAATTTGAGTTGTGTATAACATAAGTGCCGCAAAAAAAATTAATAGAAATTAATAAGACTCACAAAATAGCTCTGTAATAACTAAGATATAACATATATTAATGCATTTAATAAATAAAAAACGTAAGTTCTCATAAGAAAATAATTAAATTTCGATGTGAAATAATATACGTGTAGAAACTGCAGGATTGCCAAAGATGGATAGAAAATTATTCACAGGCTTTTTAAAAAACAAGAAAGGTAGTGCAATCGCGGGATTCCGAAATGTATATGAAGATTTTGGGACGTCTGCGGCATCTGACTTATCATTGGCATTGAGGACATCAGTACAAGTTAACAGCCAGGAACAGCTGAGGCAACTGTTTCTAATTTGATTGTCGCTGACACTTATTCATTTTCTAAATTGGATATGTGAAGGTATGTCTGGACACACGATCTTCCAAATGAGTTTAAATTGCAGCTGATTCGTGATTGTTGGATTCCTGATAAAATGTATGAGTTAAGAGCTGACAGTAAGGGAAACATAGTTTTTAGTTTTTAGATATGCATGGTTATCAAATTATTCACCGTTGCTTTTATACTCGCAAATGTTAAAAGGTGCCTTTTTTAATTATTGTGTGTTGTTTCCGCAAAAAGTAAATCGAGGAATTCAGTTGGCATGTATAATCAAAACATGCAAAAAATATAAAGATTTTAACGAAGTTCCCCGTAGCCACATGCAAAGCACATGACACAAAAGGCTATCATGACGATGCAAATGCAAGCAATTTCGCTGCATTATTGAAAGCCAGAGCCGTTTCTATATATGGGGAGTTGGACTCATCATTTAGAAGACAAATTCAAGAAAATCGCAACAAACAGGGCCCCATCATTTCTTCAAGCCCATTTTGCAGCATGCATGATTTAGTACTTCGTGGAAAAGAATTATATTCTTGTAATTTTTATGACCTGTTAGAGTTTCGTGCAATCTGGAGATGAAGTTCTCAGTGATCATTCAAGGTTCACCGACAAAACGGCTCGTGACAAAACGGTCCCAACAAATTGGCCCCGACAAAACGGTCCCGGTCAAAACGGCCCCTGATAAAACGGCCTCAGACAAATTTGCCCTGGACTAATATGTGTTAATGGAATTAAATTTTATAATATAATTGTTCCTCACCGATTCAGTGTTCTTATCTTATCTTAGATATACAGACGCTCCTTCTATGCAGAAGATAATTGCGTCCACAGACCATGAGAGATGATCTGTTGGCAAGTGATGCAGCGGTCACAGGCCACGGCTATAGGGGTTCCACGCATTACCCCAGCCGCCTAACTATTGTCTAGTTAGGTACCCATTCGGAGCTGGGTGACTCGGGGACTCCTCAGGCCGCGAGAACAAATCCACACCTTCGTGTGGATTCGAACCCGTGACCATCGGTATGACAGTCGAGAGCGCTACCTCTCGACCACCACGTCCCCTAAATGTTCGATTTAGTTCACAAAAAACAATAATAATAACATCACAAGAAAGAATTTAATAATAGTTAAACTAAATGGTAGCAAGTCACAATTATTTGTTGAGAAGAAATAATAGCATAACGCCACAAGAAATACTTTTACAATTTGACCACTTTCTTAAAAGGTGAATAAGTTGAACAAAGGTTAAATTAACTTAAAATGAAAAAAAAAACACCTTAAATTTGTTGTAAAAAATGTGAAAAAATTGTCTGGGGCCGCTTTGACCGTGGCCATTTGTCTGGGGCTGTTTTGACCGGGCCGTTTTGACGGGTCACCCTCGGCAACCATGCAAATCACTATAATTTATCGAAATTTGTGGGTTTCTCTAGCGTGAAGACATTGTTCGTGAAGGAAATAATTCAGTTGCATTTTCTATACCTGCCGACGAGACAAATGACATTTCGGGCATTGAGTTGATGTAACTTGGTGTTAGATTTGTCAAAGAACAAAATGGAAAAATGATGGTTACAGAAGAATTCCTGGAATATATTCCAATTGTCTATAAAACAGCTGAAGGTTTAGCCAACACCATCATTATAATTCATTAGAATTTAGATTAGATATGACGAAGCTTGTTAGTTAAGGATACTGCTGTTCTAAAATGGAAGGTAAAGAAGGAGGCATCCAAGCAATAATTAGAAAAAATACCCAAAAGCAGCATTTGTACATTGCAGATCACATAAACTTAATCTTGTCGTGAACGATTTAAATAATGTGAATGCTATACGAAACACAATAGGAACAATTAAATCAATAAAAGTGTTTCCCGAGAAAATAATTAGCGAAAAAAAAAAAAAAATCAAAATGTTCGTTTGCTATGTGAAACTACATGGACACATAAATATAAATTCTGGTGTATTTTTGCTAAAAATGGGACTGAAATTTTATTTACAACAATCAGTAATGTAATCAGCTATACTTACAGATATAATTCTTTTTTATGTTTGATATGTGTACACTGTTTTCAATGTAATTAAGTTGCGGGAAATTTAGTTAAGTTTTATTATAACAAATTTTTGACATTTTTCTTAAATGTATACGCCCATGCCTCTCTGTCTGTCTGTCTCTCTCTCTCTCTATTTATATACACTCTCTCTGTGTCTCGCTGTCCCCCTCTTTCTATCCACTCTCTCCTCTCTCAAGCTCCATCTCTCTCCTGTCCCTCTCTTTCTATCTCCTCTCTCGCTAACTCTCTTCTGTCTCTCTCTCCCTTTCTGTCTCTCTCTTCTCTCTATCTCTCTCCTGTCTTTCTCTCACTCTCTGTCTCTCTCTGTCGCCTCTCTCTCTTCTGTCTCTCTCCCCCCGCGAGCTCTCCTCTCTCTCTGTCCCTCTCCCCCTCCTCTCTTTCTATCTCTCTCCTGTCTATATTTCTCTCCAATCTCTCTCTCCCCTCTCTGTCTGTCTCTCTCTCCTCTCTATGTCTCTCTCCCTCTCTCTCTGCTCTGTCTCTCTCCCTCTCTCTCTGTCCCTCTCTCTGTCCCTCTCTACCTCCTCTCTCTCCTGTCTATATCTCTCTCCTGTCTCTCTACTCTCTCTATCTCTCTCCTCTCTCTGTCTTTATTTCTCTCCTCTCTCCCCCTCTCTCTTGTTTCGGATTGCAGCCTTACACTGAACACATTCTTGCAACATGCTTATTTTCAAATAGAAAATAAGACTTAGGGGAAGGTTAAAGTTGTGTGACATCATATTCAAGAAAGGCCTAAGTTTTTGTGACAAAGTGTGACGGAGGAGTGGGGGTTAAAATCAGCAATAGCCAAAATCGCTTGACGTCATTTATGTACGACCCCTCTATAGTTTATTTTAATATCGTGTTTTTTATGTTGAAATTATTGAAGAAATACAATAGAACATTCTAATTTTATGGTCTTAAACGCTGCATAAAGGGGCTCTCCATAAATGACGTCACACGCCTAGAGAGGGAGGAGATGGGTCACGCAATTATGACGATGTGAGACGAGGAGGATGGGGTGTTAAAGAAATGTGACTTCATATCAAAAGGCGCTTCTTTAAATTAAAGTTCCACTTGATTGCTTACAATTTGTTTAATTACAATTTAAATGGCTTCACACGTGTTACAATATTAGAGTGGAGACTTAACTAAATACATATTTCGATGACAAACCAGTAATTTGAAACATGGTAATTTTCAATTACATAGCTTTGTGGCGTCAAATTAGAGGGGGGGGGGCTCTAAGTTTTGTGACAAGGCTGGTGTTTAAAATCGTGTCACGTCATTCATGGACGGCCCAAAAAAAAGATAAAGTAGAACAATATAGAACAAAATCGCCGTCCCGTTATGTATATATAAAGGCTGTGGCACCGGTGGGCGAAAGAGAAACTTATACTAATTACAAGAAATGGAAATATAAATCAGACGGGTATATTTTAGCAATGTGTGAATCAAATATTAATTACTTCCAAGCAATTAGAAGTTCAGAATTTTGTTTGCATCTATATATATAATTCTCTATATGGTCCGACCATGCCGGACAAGAAGCTGTCTGACCTCTAACCCCACCGACCAATCAATTGAGAGAAAAGGTAGTAAACATTCAAAATTTCGTTGAATTGAAGTCAATCACTATGTTTTTTCAGAACAACGAAATAACATGTATTTCTTAGTGTAATGGTTAAAACATTCGCCTAACAAGCGGAGGTCGCAGGTTCAAATTCCCAGCTAAGTCATTACTCTTTCAATTTTTAAATTTGTAACTCTCCAAATAACTTCGTGCTCTCCATTGTGCTCAGTGACAGAAAAGTAGTCATAAACTTACCTCAACAATTACTTTCAAAAAATGAATACTTTAGGCGCCCTGCCTCGCTCTCCAGGCATGCGTAACTGTGTGTACCCGTTGTAATGTGTAGTTCATCGCTCCTGTTTTCTCAGTCGCTTTTGTATCTCTTACAGTCGGCTGAGCCACATTGCCTTTCCATTGTTCTCTTCGATTCCGGAGGTCGCAGATTCAATCCAACAGTATTCAATTCAAGACAGTACTTTTAAAAATGTTTTTAAATGTTTGTGTTTGTGCCCGTTCTTTTTTCCACTATCTTTTCGATCACCATAACATGCACAAAACGAGTGGAAATAAGCTTGACGAATGACCTTTGTCAGGTTAGGCCAATTAGTTTAAGGTTGGCAAGCTAGGGTGGTGCAGGATGGGGGGGGGGTGGTGGCAAGTGACTAACCACAGTGCATATGTTTCCAGATCAACAATGCGTGGCAGTTATCCCCGCATCCGAGTTCCCCCCCCCCCACTTTCTTTGCACTATCTATGATCAAATCTGCGGCGTATGCTACGCCGCGGGCATCTAGTTAAATTATAAAACATTATTGCATAGCAGTCTTGACTCAGTCAGTCACGGGGGCCGTTTTCAGAATAAGCGGTTTACGTCACTAGGCTTAGATTATTCTTTAGCGCGGCTCTCATTAATTTTTGTTTATTTTAAATATTTATTAGTGTTAACAGTAGGTTCGAAAATCATTTCATTGTCATTTAAATCCCTATATTTAAGGATCGAAGTGAAGTGGTCTGCCACTTACTTAGAAATACTTTTGGACATATCAATAGCGTTTACATTAGTTACACATACATATAGATTAACCGTATTGTATTCATTTTATAGGGGTTTTTTTATAAGTATAATGCATGCTGTATTAAAGATGCAATTTTTATTTGAATTTAATTTTTTGTAAGCGTAAATTTAAGTTACTAAAAAAAAATTTTTTTTGTGGTAGCACAAGTTAATAAAAATATGTCTCACAGTATTGTAATTGTAAATTAAATTTCAAGAATTTAAAAGAAATTAGTCTAATAATTCTTATCTCGTCACCTAAATTTTATCAAGATCGAAGTAATGAATAAAATATATTTGTACCGGTGTTTTGTGGTGCAGCGATTACGGGCAATTAAACTGTAATGTAAATCAGATTTATTGTTGACAATAAAAAGTTATTTTAAGATTGAGTGTTCTTTCTTAATGACAAGATATAGTGCCTATTTGCACACCTATATAATTTGAAATATAAATGTATTATTTATGTATATTTGGATACAAATTTAAATTATGTTATCCATGCAGCAATTTTGAAAATAATAAATTGATTGCTTATTGGTCATTTACTAAAGTATAAAAATATGTTGAGAACATTTGAAAGAACATCGCTGCAACTAACACCGTGAAGTGTTGGGATACCAGCATCATTCACACTCACAACACCGAATTGAATAGACGAAAAGTGATATTTCCAAGTGAGGCTAGAACGAATTCGTTTCGCTAATGGAGCTTCGGTTTCATTTATGTTTTTATGTTTCCATCATCTAATTGTGAAGAGGATTCAAAATTAGTTTGATGCTAAGCATTGACGTTTCTTCTATTTATAAACATATCCATCCGTCCCCTCTTTCAATATATTAAATCTTTGTGTATCAAATATCAACTTCATTCTTTCTTTTATTATTCTTGAAGTTTTGACCAAAAATAAATAAATCACTTTTTTTTTTTTTGTAACAAGCTGGAGCGCAAATCTATCGTTTGAGCAACATGGCCAAAAAGTCAAAATTAAATTATTTTTTTTATTAACAAAAACAACTAAATATTTTAATATTGACTAAAATTTACAAAATCTGTCAAAATAAATTATTATCTGTTCATTCAAAGACAGTTACTTATGTCCAGTCGGATATTTTGTTTCTTTAAATCAGCAGACTAGAAATTCCGAATGCTGGTGTAAGAAATCTCAAAGATCTATTTTTAATGTATGGCACAGTTCAAAACTCGAATCTATTTATATCCGGCATCCTTCCGTCTCGCGAGACGATGGTGCATCACCGTTGGGTTGGGTTGCATTTCCTCGAGTGACTGTGCAGTCCTATCCTTGAGTGACAGTCTTTGCCACAGTTTTTACACACGAGTTCTGTGCTTCCAAATGTTTTGGCCTTTCTCCTAGCTCTTCTGTCTGCAGCCTCCTCCATTCTTCGCTCCTCGGCTACTATGACGCCCTCTTTGACAACTGTGCGCCACGTAGATCGGTCTTCTGCCTTACACTCCCAGTCACTTGTATGTATTTTGGCTGCTTTCATGTCCCTTTGACAGACATCTTTAAATCGCAAGCGTGGGCGACCTGTTTTCCTCTTTCCTGAAGCAAGTTCACCATATAGGAGGTCCTTCGGGATGCGGCCGGGGCTCATTCTTTTGACATGTCCTAGCCACCTCAGGCGTCTTTCACTAAGAATTGAGAACATGCTTTGGGTATTGGCACGCGTTAGTACCTCACTATTAGGCACTTTTTCTTGCCATTTAATACCAAGGATGCGGCGCAAGCATCTCAAATGGAAGCTGTTAAGCTTACGCTCTTGTGATGTATAAGTGGTCCATGTCTCGCTCCCATATAGTAGTGTACTGATGACACAGGCTCGATAGACGCACAGTTTGGTTTTCTCCGTTAGCTTGGTGTTTTGCCAGACCCGCTTATTTAGTTTAGCCATTGTTGCGGCTGCCTTGCCAATTCTGCTGTTTATTTCTTCTTCAATGGACAGTGTATTGGAGACCTTGGATCCCAAGTAGGTGAAGCTGTCCACAACCTCCAAGTTTTCATTATCGATATTTATGGTAGGAGGAGGTCGAGTGTCTTGGGCCATGATGTTTGTCTTTTTCAAGCTGATTTGCAGACCAAATTCTTTGCAGGCATTGGAGAAGCTTGACACGAGTTGTTGCAAACCAGATTCTGTATGTGCTGTTAGTGCCGCATCATCCGCAAATAGTAGTTCTCGAATTAGGACATCCGTCGTTTTGGTCTTGGCTCGGAGGCGGGCAGTGTTGAAAAGTCCTCCATCAGCTCTGGTATGTAACCAGATTCCCTCACTGCTATCCTTGAATGCGTATCGAAGAAGTACAGAGAAGAATATTGCGAAGAGTGTTGGTGCGAGTACACAACCTTGTTTAACTCCGCTGCTGACAGGGAAGGCCTCTGACTTAGCTCCATCGAACTGTACTGTGCCAAGCATATTTTCATGGAACTGTCTGATGATGGCAAGTAGGTGAGGGGGACATCCAATTTTTGCCAGTATTTGGAATAGCCCGTTGCGACTGACTAAGTCGAAGGCTTTTGTAAGGTCCACAAATGCAATGTATAGTGGCATCTGCTGCTCTCTGCATTTTTCCTGGAGCTGTCGTATGGAGAACACCATGTCTATGGTAGACCGACCGGACCGGAAACCACACTGAGATTCTGGATAGACGCGGGATGCTAGGCTTTGTAAACGTTTTAGTATAACGCGGGCAAAGGTCTTTCCTACAATACTAAGGAGTGAAATGCCGCGATAATTATTGCAATCACTCCTATCACCTTTGTTTTTATATAGTGTCACTATATTTGCATCCTTTAGGTCTTGGGGGATGTAGCCCTGTTCCCAGCAGAGGGACAGAATCTCGTGCAATGGTTGGAGTAAAGCTGTCTTGCCACTCTTTAGAACCTCTGGTGGTATTCCATCATTCCCCGGAGCTTTTCCACAAGCTAGACTGTCAATTGCTTTGCTCAGCTCTTCCTGTGTGGGCACGACATCAAGTTCTTCCATGAGTGGCATATCTGGGATGTCATCTAGAGCGGTGCTGGAGACTGTGGTAACTGTTGAATACAATTCCAGATAATGCTCAACCCACCGTTTTAGCTGTGCTGCCTGGTCTTGAATAATTTCTCCATTTTTGGACTTTAGGGGAGCAGCTTTTGATGTCAAGGGGCCCGTTGCCTTTTTGATGTTTTCGTACATGACTTTTGCATTGCCCATGTCTGCAGCTGATTGTATACTGGAACAGAGCTTAAGCCAGTAGGTATTGACACATTTACGTGCAACCTTTTGGGCAAGTGACTTAGCTGTTTTTAAAGCTTGCAAATTGTCAGGTGTAGGCTTTTCCCTGTAAGCCATAAGAGCTTTCCTTTTTGCTTCAGTGACGGGTTTCATCTCGTCCCAATGTTCATCAAACCAGTCCAGGTTTTTATGAGATTTTTTGCCAAAGGCTTGTATTGCGGATGTATAGATTGTGTCTCTCAGTTGCGTCCATTTGGAGTCAATTGTGACGCATGGGGACATCTTTGAGAGACTTTCCTTCACCTTGTCTTTGAACAGCTGCGCTATCGTAGGGTCTTTCATGCAGGAGGTATTGATGCGTGGACTTCCCTTTTTCTTTGTGTGGTACGAGTTTTTCCTCATTATTCGTACTTTGCTGGCGACAAGGGAATGATCCGTGTCACAGTCGGCACTGTGAATCTATTTAGAATTAACATAAAAAAGTGGTGGGGGGGGGGGATTCTTGAGATTATTTTTTTTTAAATATACAAGGTGGCAAGTAAACAAATTTAACTAACTAGAAATACTGGTAATCAAATAGCGAACAGGTCAGACTTTACTGGTCATCTAACAGCAAACACAAACAGGTCAGACTATACTGGTCATCTAACAGCAGACAGGTCAGACTATACTGGTAGTCTAATAAAAGGCAGGTCAGACTATACTGGTAGTCTAATAAAAGGCAGGTCAGACTATACTGGTAGTGTAATAAAAGGCAGGTCAGACTATACTGGTAGTCTAATAAAAGGCAGGTCAGACTATACTGGTCATCTAACAGCAGACAGGTCAGACTATACTGGAAGTCT
Organism: Radix auricularia; assembly: GCA_002072015.1. Taxonomy (NCBI): domain Eukaryota; kingdom Metazoa; phylum Mollusca; class Gastropoda; family Lymnaeidae; genus Radix; species Radix auricularia. The sequence goes on along the minus strand of MUZC01004573.1, from coordinate 438,780 downwards.
AATAAAAGTATTAAAAGGCAGGTCAGACTATACTGGTAGTCTAATAAAAGGCAGGTCAGACTATACTGGTAGTCTAATAAAAGGCAGGTAAGACTATACTGGCAGTCTAATAAAAGGCAGGTCAGACTATACTGGTCATCTAACAGCAGACAGGTCAGACTATACTGGAAGTCTAATAAAATTATTAAAAGGCAGGTCAGACTATACTGGTAGTCTAATAAAAGGCAGGTAAGACTATACTGGCAGTCTAATAAAAGGCAGGTCAGACTATACTGGTCATCTAACAGCAGACAGGTCAGACTATACTGGTAGTCTAATAAAAGGCAGGTCAGACTATACTGGTAGTCTAATAAAAGGCAGGTCAGACTATACTAGTAGTCTAATAAAAGGCAGGTCAGACTATACTGGTAGTCTAATAAAAGGCAGGTCAGCCTATACTGGTCATCTAACAGCAGACAGGTCAGACTATACTGGTAGTCTAATAAAAGGCAGGTCAGACTATACTGGCAGTGTAATAAAAGGCAGGTCAGACTATACAGGTAGTCTAATAAAAGGCAGGTCAGACTATACTGGCAGTCTAATAAAAGGCAGGTCAGACTATACTGGCAGTCTAATAAAAGACAGGTCAGACTATACTGGCAGTCTAATAAAAGACAGGTCAGACTATACTGGTAGTCTAATAAAAGACAGGTCAGACTATACTAGTAGTCTAATAAAAGACAGGTCAGACTATACTGGTAATCTAGCTGCAAACATGCCTGGTCATAGGGCGAAAAGCAGGGGGTTGATCTTAGTTACTAACCTAATAATAAATCGTGAACGTAGTGAAATAAAAGAGTCAATTAGGAAACTAGTCCATCAGAGAGGAAGTTAGCTAGGAGATAGGATTCTCACAAGGTAAACCCGATGCTTCCTCTCTATTACATCTTGTTTTGTAGGTGAGCAGCATTGAGGTAATACGTCGGGATAGAGTGATGCGTGACTGTTAGGTTTGTGTTATCTTCGCTGTTTTTTTTAAAAAATAAAAACAAATGTTGTTATTGTTAAATATTTTAAAGGGTGTGTATGTGTGGATGAGGAAGTTATGCAATTCAATGGGTCCACCAGTTGCGTAGACCTAAAGTTAAACATGTATTTCCAATATTTCTATTCTTGGTTCCTAGATGTGTGGGCTAACCAAAGTACGTAGTTTAAAAAAACTTCTTGTGTGGGTGTTCGAAGTGAAAGCGTCCCATCGTGTTCTTAAACCATAGAATTTAATGAATGTTTTTAAAGTTATTTATCTTAGCGTATTTTAAGCCGTAATCGCAATGAAAACGATTTTAACTCAAAGATGTGCTTTCATTGCTAGCAGGACCCCTCTAAATTTCTAGCTTTAAATCCCCCCCCCCAAAACAAAACAAAAATAATAATAAAAAAAATTGACCTGCTTTTCGCTCACCTCGGTTTCTCATCACTAATCATTTCATTTTGTCCTAACTTTCCGCAGACACTTACCGAAAAAAAAAATTGTCAGAATTTTGCTTTGAACGTTAGAGAGCCTGGCAACTAGCGCGCCTTATTACCGTTCACTTGAGGCGCTGGGAGATTTGTGGGGAAAATCTGGCGTGCCGCTGTGCAGCGATTTATTGTGCGAGCCTCTGGTTTGGCGGTCAAGGGTTAATCATACGTCATGCCGAGAGTTTTCTTTATATCACCTGTCTGTCCCAGAGTTTGATACAGGTGTCTATGTCTGTCAATGAGTCTGATACAGGCGTCTACGTCTGTCTCGTAGTTTTATACAGGTGTCTGTGTCTGTCCGAGAGTTAAATACATGTGTCTTATGTCTGTCAATGAGTCTGATACAGGTGTCTATGTCTGTCTCAGGGTTTGATACAGGTGTCTATGTCTGTCTCAGAGTTTGATACAGGTGTCTATGTCTGTCTCAGTGTTGTATACATGTGTCTATGTCTGTCTCAGAGTTTGATACA
>MUZC01004573.1:431967-435163 GCA_002072015.1 Radix auricularia | reverse complement strand
TTGTATGTACGCATAGGGGGGGGGGCCGAAAATGTACGGTGTGCAACATGAGGGAGGGGGTACAAAAAGCTCGATGCACGACCAGTTGCAACTTTTTCGGGGTTTTCCTTTTCCACGAACTGTGAAACTCTCACCCACATTCCCAAGATCTCTTTTATCTCACTTGTAGTTGTAGAGATAACCACCTCCAACTCTGGCTAGTTCTTCAAATTAAGTTACCCATTTTCTACTATTTCCAACACACAACTCTAAATATAAAAATTAACGGAATATATTTTAACTCATAATCTTCATTTAAAAATCATGTTGCTGTTTACATGGTTGCTACATCGGATATTTGAGACAAATTGGTTTGAGATTTCTATTCGGAAATGTGTGCCAAATCTTATCTTATCAACCTCTAATACAGTTTAGCATGCATGAAAACACCACCTCAAACCCGAGCATAAATATCAAAGTAATAGCACGGGTCTGTTATAAACACTGCCTTTGTTTCACAGCCTGCCTACCACTCATAGCCTGCCTACCACTCACAGCCTGCCTACCACTCACAGCCTGCCTACAACTCACAGCCTGCCTACCACTCACAGCCTTCCTACCATTCACAGCCTGCCTCTCACAGCCTGTCTACCACTCACAGCATGCCTACCACTCACAGTCTGCCTACCACTCACAGCCTGCCTACCACTCACAGCCTGCCTGTTGCCTCATTTGAAGCCCATTTATACACCCTTTAATACTGACACTATTACATGAATATTAAAGATAAATCCTCTGATTAAGACCTCACTACTCTCGTGTATCATCATCTTCCCATACTTGAAATACTCCCTCACACTCTCATACTCTTTCTTCGGATCTTCCTCCCCACCTTCCTCCAACACCGATTATCCTCTTCATTTCATCTATTCCCCCTTCCCCGCCCTCTCTCACACAAACACTCGTTACTGCCCTCCTCTAACCGAGAGTTAACCAAATCCGGGGGGGGGGATGAGTAGCTCTATTGATTATTTTCTCCGGTGCACAAGTTTGTGCGTAATTTGTCTGAGGATTTCCTCGTCACTGTACTCACCCTGTAATCACGTGTTTGATCGTCTCACAATAGACGACTCTCGAATGGCTGCCCGTCTCTCGGCGCGCTTGTCGTGATCAAATTGTTAAGTGTAGATGTAGAAAACATACAGGCATATTGTGTACGGCTTCGTACGGGTCATCCTTACCTTAGCTTTGAAATTCTTCAATAGAATTAACGTTCATGTTGTTAATCGATTATAGCAAATTGGGATGAAGTAATTCTGCACAGAGTCATTTCATTTGAAATTAGTAATTTATTGAATGGCATTAAACCAACGTGAATACGTCAATGATCCAAACCTTAAAGCTTACCAAGATATCACCTCCTTCCACCAACCCCTTCCATTTAATTTAGCTGGCAAGTCAGTTACGTAAATTATCGCTTTAAGAAATTTGAGCTCATTTCATTCCATTCTGTAGTCTATATATCGCGCAATATACCATGGTCCAATGATTCGTGCAATCAAAATTCGCACACAAACATTTGAGCACTTTGAAAAGTCCCATTTAAGTTGAATTAGTCGCAGACCCTCTGAATTTACACTGACATCCTTGAGATTAGTAGCTAAACATTTGAATTGGATTGTCTGCTGGTGAGTAAGATTGTCACTGGTAAGTAAGGTTGTCTGCTTGTGAGTAAGATTGTCTGCTTGTGAGTAAGATTGTCTGCTTGTGAGTAAGATTGTCTGCCGATGAGTAAGATTGTCTGCATGCTTGTGAATAGGGCTGTCAATTTTTTAAAAAAATGCTGCCCGGGTACCCGTCGAAATTTCGAACGGGTACCCGGGTTACCCGTTCAAAAACATCGCATAATTTTCACCGTCATACAGCTATACTATGCAACCTAGCCACCTTCCATGCCCCTTATTTCTCAGTAACCACACGGCCGACGTCTAAAAGTGACGTCACTTGATTTTGGCTGATTTATACCCCCCTCCCCGCCATTGTCACAAAAACTTAGAACCCCCTTAGAACAAAGATTTGCAGCCGCGCCCCATTCCCCCACAATAGCTGTACCTCCTTTTTGAAAATGAGCATTTGTGAAATAACTTTATTGTCACTTAAGTTTGTATTTAATGTGAAGTTGAACTCTATTAAATCGATACACGTGTAAATTCCTGTAAATCGTCAATAAATAAATTGTAAGCATTCAAGTTTTTAAGTGGAACTTTCATTTTAAGTTGCACGTTTTGATGTGATGTCACATTTCTAAAACACACACCCCCTTCGTCACAAATGTACGATCGCCTTCTCCGTAGGTGCTGAACGTCATTTTATTTTATTAGACTGTTAGTAACTAATTTATTGACTTTTAAAAAATTACAAATTTTGGTGTATTTTTTTTTTTTAAATGAGGCACTCGTGGGAACGAACTCGCAAAACACAATCGAACGGGGGGGGGGGNAGTAACTTTAATGTTTAAAGCAGGGATGTTTTTATTAACAATACCAAACACGGCCTCATTCATCTCTATGCAGTCCCGCCCCACGGCCGACGACTTACCCATTTGAAATTGTTAGTAACTGATTAATTTATTAACTTTAAATACTGACAACCTTGTACATCGTTTTTCTAGGTCAACACGTGTTAATTCACACAAGAAGCACAAGCGAATGCAAGGGGTGTGGGTTATATGAATGAAGGGAGGAGAGGGGTGTAGGTAAACAACATTAGCTAGTATCAATCGGCGTATTTCAAAGCGAAGTTTCTGTCACAGAAGGGACTTTTTTTTTTTTTTACTAACAAACGCCGCTATTATCTCTAACATCATTATTTTTGGCTGAGGACTTTTATTTTCCTTATCTATATGATTCTTTTAAAGCGCCAAAACCTTTTTGTGTTTGCGATTTCTGTTTCACGTTGAGAGAAAAAGATGTATCAAAGTACATTTCCCGTTGACAGATATTTCTCCTTAGATATAATTTACTGCATTTATTTCAAACAAACATTTTCATTTGAAAAATTATTTCGGAAAAAAAAAAAGCCGAATGGGGGCCAAAGTTTGGCCTCCGTTAATATTGACATTTAAGTTACATTTTCACGGGTACCCGGGCGGAATTTTACTACCCGGGTAATCAGATGGCAACGGGTACCCGGGTTCCGGGTACCCGTTGACAGGCCT
>MUZC01004573.1:399467-426967 GCA_002072015.1 Radix auricularia | reverse complement strand
GCGAGAAGATGCCACAAACAGAATTGCTTACCATTTAAATATAGCTTAACATCTATGGCCTAGGGCAGTGCTTCTCAAGCCTTTTTAGTAATGGGGACCGGGTGGAGTTTTTCCATTGCGCCAGGAACCTATGCACTATTTTCCCTGTACAGCCGTGGTAGCGCCCACATGGCCTACAGTCCTTAAACATTTGACATGCATGGGTTAGTTATATTATCCATGTCATCATATAATTTTAAAAAGAATAATCACTGGTCTTAATGGTCGTGGTGGTAACTATTTACTTCCAAAATGTTCTTCGTCGTCAAAGACTTGAACTCTGAATTGTTTTCCAAAAAAGTTGATTTAGAAGGTGTCAAATATTGAGCCTCATTTTTATCATTAGTTAATTTTTTTTTTTTTACTTTCTAGTATCTAATCTTATGAAACATTAGAACTCGGAAAACAGCATATTTAGTGTTAATCGGTTGGTACGATAATCATTGGGTTTTTTTTTATTGTCATTGTATCCCTAAATAAGGGATCGAAGTCAAGTGGCGTGCCACTTACTACATTATGAAAACAGATTTGAAGACGCCACTATAGCAAATTATTTTACAGATTCATATAGATTAAACTTCATATATTACTTTTATTGTTTCTGTAACTTGCAGTGTTAGTATAAATAATAGCAATATTTAAAATATACTTTTTATTTGAATTTAATTATTTGTAAACGTAAGTTTAAATTACTAAAAAGATTATTTTTAGTAACACAAGTTAATAATATGTCTCAAAGTTTTGTAAATTAAATTTCAAAAGAGTTAAAAAGAAATCAACTATTCTTATCTTGTCATCTAAATTTTCTCAAGAACAAAACAATTGATAAAATATATTTGTACCGGTGCTTTACGGTGCAGCGATTACAGACAAATAAATTATAATGTACTTCAGATGTTGACAATAGCAAATAAATTGTAATGTACATCAGATGTTGAAAATAAATATGTATTTTAATCAAGTTAAAATTTATTTTTTGTCTATTGGAGTCTCATACAAAAAAGTAATAAAAACTCTATTGAGTAATTAGACATTTAAACGCAATTTCAAAAAAGAATTTCAGATTTTTTTAAAATTCAAATGAAATCATTCTAGATTACATTAACAAGTCATTTCAAAACAGTAATTCAGACACTCAACAAAATATGACGTCACATCCCCTCACGCTACATCACACCAAGAATGTGGCAAATAATGCGCAACGCGCCACAGTCTAACATTAGTATTCACAAAGTGGGGAAAACCCCATAAATTATCATTCTAGAATTTTATTTATTTATTTATTTTTTTTTTTTTTGGTGTAAAAACAAGTGATTTTCAATCTTTATATAGCTTCTGTAAGTTCTTGCCTCACTAATGATACTTGTGTATACAGTGGCGTAGCTAGAACTTTTGCTGCCCGGGGCGGTCTCCAATTTGCCGTCCTTTTTAGAGGCCATCCATAAATGACGTCATGCGCGGGGTGGGGGATTCCCACAATTTTGACGAGAGGGAATGTTTAATAAATGATGCGACATTTAGGGCTGTTATTGATTAATTTAAACTTAATCGTTAAGTTTTGAAAAATTACCGAACAATCGATTAATAGTATAAACTAGTATGTAAACATATACATTTACTTTACTAACTTTCATAGTAGAAAAATCGTGTATTATGCTATCGAAATTTCAAATTATTTGTAATATCTTGTTTTATAGTCAATATTGAAAGATTGTATGGTCTTTAATCACTCATTGTGGAACGAAGAAATTTATTTTATCAATTTCAGTTTGGAGAAGCTCCTTTCAAAACTAGCAACACTGATAGCAGTTGTTGAGAAAAATCTTAGCGAAATTACAATTTTTCTTTTGGGTACATACTTTTCCAATCTATACCGTTTAATAAATTATAATAGATAAAAAGGTTTCCCCCCTCGTTTTTCTAACGTAACGCCTCTTCTAGTAGTGTTGGTACAGCTATAAAAAAACCAGGATCCTTTTATTTTCAATATTGAAATTTTCTTATCCTTGTCAAAAATGTCCTTTATTATGGTGTGCAAATTCTTCATTTAGTAGGTTACATGTTATTATATAGTATTATATACGATTATTTTCTTGCAAGGATATGCACCTGATCAAAGTGTTCTTTTATTTTCTTTTAAAATTCTATCCACTGATAAAAACAATTCTCGGTGCACTTCTTGTTCTAAAGATAAAACAGCGTCTTCTGAATTTTGACCACTCATATTTCTTTACAAATTGTTTTGGATGATATAACAGCGTTTTGTAATAGCACATCACTTTGTTCCATGAAATGGGTTTACATTAATTATTAAAAAAAACATACACACACAAACAACAACACGAGTTCCCATAAATTGAGATAATAACATAAAACATATAAAAGTAAAGTTTGCACTGAATCAAGTAGAATTCCAGCATCTGATCTCGTTTTACTAGTTACTTCTTCAGATGTCAATTTTAATTATTTATGCCTGTTGCGGTGTTAATTTACGGAGAAATTTGAATATTTTCATATTCTTGTCATAATTCAAATTTTTCTCAATAACTTTAACTGGATAGGAGTAACATTTTAATAATTAACCGTATTTTATTGTGTGCTACTTTAAGGCAATAAAAACGAAATAAATACTCTTATGAGAACTGAAACAGTATCATAAATTACTACTTGCAAGTAAAACACAAGTTTGCAAGTTTGAACCACCATGCCATGCAGGTGTACTTGTTCGCAAATGATTCTGCGCATGTGGAAATTCACGCAAAAATTGCCGTGACGATATTAATAGCACATATTTTCGGCCCAGCGGTGACGTGTTTTTGTGTGTAGTTTTCATATATCTATTACGTAAACCGATTGATTTTCCAAACAAATCGATACCTTTTTTGAGCTAACTTATTTTTTTAACGATTTTGCGTTAGTTATAACAACCAATTTATTATCAAACAAATGTTGTGCCACCCGTTTATTAAGACGCGAAATTATTAATATTTTTGTTTCACCATTATTTTACCTCTTCAAAAAATTAAAGGGGGGTTGTCAGAAAGGGCTGTACTTTTAATTTCCCACAAATGCCGCCCTCAAAATGTGTGCCGCCCATGGTGGACCGCCCCCCTCTAGCTACGCCACTGCGTGTATACCAGAAAAGTTCTCATCAGATAATTACATGCTATTCTCTTATAGTTTACCTTTAAAATAAGAGCAACATCAACCCCTAACTCCACCACCTTTTTTTTAATAATTCATTCTTCATACTACAATTCTTTCAATAAAACCAGTAATCAAAACTTTTTGAAAATTTCACATTATGACAATTTTTTAAACACTGCCATAAAGCCAAGAACTGATCAGGGTTTAAATAGTTAAACATCCCAAAAAATTTATTTAGACTTATTTGTAAAGAAAATTTTTATTTTACAAGATTGTCTCTTATGTTTGTTTTATTCAGGTTCTTTGCCCTTGTGTCAAGCAATATTTTACACTAACCACTGTGTTGGGAAAAAGTTATGGTCTGCTTCAAATAGAATAAGTGTCCCCATGATTGCAACTTTTTATCCGATACCATTTTACACTAGACATTTTCCATTGTTTTTATTTTCAATATGTTTACTTTTTGCTTTTTTACCCCTCACCCAACTGTTTTTTGCTCCCCCCCCCCCCTTTTACACTTTGAAAAAATATTACTCACACCTCCAACAGATACACAACTGGGTGAATGCTGAATCTATGTTGGAAAAGTGCCTCATTGGTAAATTTGACCTCACTGACACAGGTGAGACATTTTGATATTGATGGGTAAATTTGATCTCACTGACAGGTGTAAAGATGTTTGATAAAGCTCTTCTGTGGTATTTTCATGTACAAACAAAACTTGATGTGTACTGTAAGTGATCTTCTAGCACAACCTCCCAGCAAGTCTCAGATCACTAAACATTTAACATGGAAACTTAAATTTCAAAAGCAACATCCAGAAATGTTTGATAAAAATCTATAAAGCCAAAAAATATGTTATTTTAAAATTTTTGGAAAGCTTCTATTTTGTCAGTGATCATAAATTAAACAAATATCTCATTTGTTCTAGCCAGCAGGAACTATGTTCACTTAGTGATCAAATCATCGTCTCAGCCAGATTTAATAAGCATCATGTCAGCAATTATTTCATTGGTTTTAATCAAAAGGAACTTTTGTCACTTAGACTTAGTATAGATAACATAATCTTAACCATACTAGTATAATATAATGTTTTCATAATGGCAATATTTCTGCAGTGGGAGCTAGATACAGGTAAGATTGTGGAAGTGCTGCTTGGTAATCTAGAACTGTTGGAATAAGAACTTATATTTTTACAGAAAGCAACATGTATTATTCAATTTATCTTTATAACAAAAAATTTTTTTTTACATTGGGTTTAGAATAATAACAGGGCACATCGTAAAAAAATGGTGAGGCTTTAATGAGACTAACAAAATATAGTTTGATGTTTAGCCTAACACTCAAAGAGATATTCTGTTGTAAAAATCATGTGTTTTTTTAACACATTATTTAAGTAATTGTATTGAAGAAGCTTTGTCATTTATAAAAATATAATACTTAAATAAAAAGGGTATTTCTTTAATGCTTTCATAATTTTTTGTATTTTTTTATTATTTCAGCTAATCCATCAAAAGTGAGAAAGCCTTCTGTATGTAAGTACTAAAGATATAAGTCCATGTTCACAAATCAAGTGGGCCATTTTAACATAACACTGGGGCTTATATGTAATTGTTATTCTAAGAGCACCCATTGCCTTTGCTTAACTTGTGTATTCCCTCTGCCACTTTTCAGTTTTTGTTCCCTTCTCCTCCTATGTAGCCATGTAATACTTTATTCTAATACATTTGTTTCATCCTTTTGCATGTCTGAAGCCCCTGGGAGCCTATGGGGACCACTGAGAAAACCTGATGAGAAAATCAAAATATGTATATACAGTCAAAACCGCTTAAGTCGACAGCTTTGGGGTATGAAAAATGGTATCGACATAACCGATGATCGATTTAAAGCGAAAACCAATATGGCGGCAAAATATTAACATGCGCTTGAAATTTCTTTATTTACGTGTTGTGCGTTAATTAGTGATGGGACGATTAATCAGAATCGTATCGGAATATCGGGACCCTATTTCTTCACTCTTTCTTAAGGTTGTTAAGACCGTTCGTTTTAAAAGACCGTTTAAGTTTAAATATAACGCCGTTTTGCGGTGATTCCCAGATTGAGGGATACTGTGCCTTCAAAGCCACTTGCTTGATTTTCCTTACAAGCTACACAAATAAGTAACCTACACATCCCCTCATTGTCCCCGAACCATTCTCTTCCTAATCATCTTCTTTGGGTCCGTCCCCTCAGCTCAGAATGGTCTATCGTGACCTATATATGACTCATGATAAAGCGAACTCTTCTCTATATAAACGTACACAAATAAATTAGGTACTCCTTTTGAACTTTTGAACCTTCAACTTTGACATATTTTAATTAATTCTAATCAATAGTTAAATGGCTTTTGCACACGGCCACTTCTTATGAATGAAACAATGAGAACAAAGCAGTAGTACAGTACATGTAATAGTCAAAATGAGGTTGAAGGATGAATGGTTGCCAATGACAACAAGTCTGCACACGGTACATTTTATTATTCCATACGATCCCCTCAGTTTACAATGGACTTAGAATTCCTTCGGTAACTTGATGCTAATAGGACTAACCAACAACAATGGTGTGGGAGATTGAGAGTGGGGGTGGGTAAACTGTCTGTAGTCTGTTATATTATATATTTTAAAATCTGGGGAGCCTTGTTTACAGTAAGCAGCCTATGATTTTGGTATCGTCCCATCACTAGCGTTCGTTTTTAAAGACCGTTTAAGTTTAAATATAACGCCGTTTTGCGGTGATTCCCAGATTGAGCGATACTGTGCCTTCGAAGCCACTTGCTTGAATTTCAAAAGCCGGCGATTGCCATAGTACCAGAAGCAACACAGCGCTGAGAGCAAAACGCAAGTGGGCTGTGACGTCACCAGCAGACCCTGGTGAGGCAGAAACTTCCCTTGGTTATAAAAAAATCATAGCTAACATTTTCAAAAGCTGGTGATTGGTCATGGGGATCGAGATAACCAATGTTAAGTGGCAAATTTGACCCTTTTTTGTGCTCGTGTTATGAGGTTTCTGCGACTTAAAATAATCGAATTAAACGACGAGAAAATGCTAAGACAAAGAGAGAATTTGGCGGTTCCAATAAAAAACGTCGACATAATAGGGTGGTCGAGCTAACCGAGCTCGAGGTAAGTGGGTTCGACTGTATATATATATATATATATGGGCTGTCATCGATTAATTTTAATTTAATCGTTAACTTTTGAAAAATTATTGAATAATTAATTGATAATTTTGATTAAAGTTACAATGAGATGTATAACGTCATTAAACTGAAAATTTCAAGGAAAGTAACAACAACAGGCAATTGATATTTTTTTATTTAAATAAAAGTAGTTCAATGTAATAATATGTCAATGAATTTAAATCTTGTTATTGTTAATTAAGTAAAAACAATGTTTAATTTTTTATATAATTTTCCTTATAAAAACAGCTTATTTTAAAGTTTACGCTTTAAAAATCTTCTTTTTTTTTTTTATACAATGGAGAAGTTTGTAAGTGAATAAAGCAAACTATTATTAATTATTATTATTTATTAATAAATCAAAAAAATTGTTTAAAACATTTCCTTTAATTTTAATGGCTATTTTATTGATTAAAATAATTTTAATCGATAAAATTTTTTACCGATTAATCAAGAAATTAATAGTTAATTTCCTTAGCCCTAATATATATATATATATACACATATATACCTTGTTTTTAGTTCACTCACAGAAAATGCTTAATATTCATTCATACCAAGTAGATTTTCCTTTATTTTATTCATGGATATTGTGTTTTCTAGTTAGAAATTCCTATCACCTTTTTTCTTCATATTTTTCTTGTATTTAACTTTAGCACATTTCATTTATATCAGTACTTCTTAAATAATTACAAGAGATTCATTACCACTACCAGTGGCGTAAAAACAAATACATCTAGTATGAGAAACATTAACAACTGATCCTAAATATTAATTAAAACCATTAATTATTTCAACTTTTCAATTTTTGTCTATAGTGTTTTCTTTTATTGCACAGGGCGTTTTGGTGTCTGTGCATTTGGTTATGACTCCAAGAGTTTGCCGTGTATGTAATTACAGTACCAATTTGTTATTGCCGGCTTATATATCATATATCAACACAGGCTATTTTTAATGTAATGCAAGGATGTTGCCAATAAAAATGTTCTTATTTTTAAATCCCTTACATTAATTAACTTTACCATCTTATTGTGGTTACGTGGTCCCATGAAAAACAAAAGTAAAAAATGACCCTATCTTATCAAACTGAAACTTTGCACATAGACTTTTGTCATGTAATAATGCATTCTATCAAAATTTCCTATCAATCGAATATACTGTAATTAAATTAATGAATTTTTAGTTTATCTCTATGTAGCATGTAAATGTTTACAATAGTCTGTCATGCGCTGCGAATTATATTGACTATAATAAATACTTTCAGTTATATATAAATATAAGGAATTTATAGTCAAAAACTTTTTATTTTTTACAGGTTGTTTAATTTTTGGTTATAATGTAAACCTATATTTTTAAATCTTGATATAAGTAATAGAAGTTGTGTCTGGCAATGTTTTGATGTTATTTAATAGGCAAAAGAGAAGATGTGGAATTCTTGGTTTTCCAAGATCTCTTGTCTTATGATTCTGGAATAGCAAGACAATTGTTTATTCTTTTTGACTTTAATTTATGTTGCTCAATATGCTATCTATTTCCAGGATATAGAAACAAAACAATTTCATTGCATCAGCTTGCAAATTTCATCATCAGTCCTGTGACTGTTGCAGTCATTGGGGGAACCCATGTACACATCAACAATCTTGACCTTTTGCCTATCTTGAGTGGTGGCCAGTAATTCTTCGAACCTCACACCTGTCCATTCTTTTATCATGTTCAGCCAACTTTTCCGCTGTAGACCCCTTCGCCAGCTCCCTTCTACAGTGCCTTGAAGGGTTATTTTTGTCAGGCTATCATGTGCCGGCACATGACAGAACCATGCCATCTTGCGTCTCTTAATTGTTGCTATAATGGTTTCCTGACAACCCGCAATAGAGGTTATTCTGTCCCAGATATATTGGTCCAGACTGTGTTCTAGATACTAGATCTGGAGAATTTTGCTCATGCATTTGTTTTCAAATGCCTGCAGCTTGCTTTCATTGGTTTCCAGTAATAGTGTCCATACAGGACAATGGTATTAACCAGAACTCTGTATAGCCATACCTTTTTTGGAAGGCTTTTTTTTTTTCCTGGTCCATATTTTTATTAATTTTGTCACTGCTGATGCAATTCTAGCTTTCGAATTTCAGCTTCACAGGTACCAGCTCTAGATATAATGGCTCCTAGGTATTTGAAGGTATATACATCTTCCAGTTTTTAATAGTTCATTATGATGTTTGCCATACTGGCAACAGAGGTGTTAACCAATATATTGTTTTTCTGTGAGCTGATTTCCATTCCACATGCTCCTATCTGTCCACAAGTTTGTCAGTGAGCTCCTGTAGCTCTTTACTGTTCCCAGCCACAAAATCTTTAAAATTTATGAAGGTGCAAAAAAAATAAAAAATTAGAAGTTACCTTTATAGAATTCATTTCATCACATACCCATTGAGGATTTGAGGCTGTCTAAAGTGTTACAAAACAAGTACTAAACTTGTTTTAGCATTATAAGCTTGCCACCAACCTACCATACTTGAACCTTATAGTCTTCACTTTTGATTGATGCTATCAACTGTGTAAGTTCACTGGCAATCAATGTTCTCTCCAAGGTTCGTTGATTCATGTGCAGCTAAAAAAACTTGTGTGCGAAGTTGCACAGAATCCATTACTAAATATGCTGCATAATAAATCTATATTACTGTGCAGCTTTAATCAGATATCTATGCTCCCATGCCACTTAAAGGGGAAATTGCTAGCAATGATATAAAGAATGAAATATAAAATGTCCACTTTGTATTTTCATAGATATCAAAAGGCTACAGTTTCAGTTCCTTTTATATTTCAAACTTTTTAAAATAATTAAAATTATTACCCTAAAACTGAGCTGCAACATTCCTAAAAAAAATAATTTCTTTGTAATCACCTGCAGGTTCAGCCTCAAGCTTGAAAGCCAATTATGACGAACCAACGTAAGCACTAGTTTCAGATTTTATTTTTTTAACGATCTAATCTTAAGAAACAATTTATAAAAATAAATCCATAAGTTTTTGGTCCCATTTGGTTTTAATGCTATATTTTTAAAAAGCTGTTAGTTCTTCCTTTGCTGCAGACACTGTAACTTTTATTTACTTTGCTGCAGACACTGTGTAACTTGTTTTTACTTTGCTGCAGACACTGTAACTTTTATTTACTTTGCTGCAGACACTGTGTAACTTTTAATTACTTTGCTGCAGACACTGTGTAACTTTTATTTACTTTGCTGCAGACACTGTGTAACTTTTATTTACTTTGCTGCAGACACTGTGTAACTTTTATTTACTTTGCTGCAGACACTGTAACTTTTATTTACTTTGCTGCAGACACTGTAACTTTTATTAGACACTGTAACTTTTATTTACTTTGCTGCAGACACTGTAACTTTTGTTTACTCTGCTGCTTTAGGCAAGACTGGTACCAGAATAGAACAGATGTTGTTGTTGTGATTTACTCAAAGATGCCTGATATAAGAAAGGAATTTGTTATAGTTGACCATTCAGATAAAGAACTGTTGATACAAGTTCTTATTAAAGATTTCTCCTACTTCATACACGTGGGTAAGTAATGATTATAGTCAAGTCAAGGATGTACATGACGGTAAAAAATGAAAACTGTGAATGTAAATAAGGATGAATTTTCAAATGCAGATTATATAACAAAGTTAAAATATTTTATCACTAACTGACATTATAATGATTGATAAAATTTACAATTATATTTAGTTTGCATTGGCTATCTACTCATTTTTTTTTAAAACTTTAACTACAGTACCAAGTGGACCATTATCAGAAACCTGTAGAGGTCAGTAAGCCTTTTATTTAAAGCTTGAATGAATTGAATTGGAAACTTTTCAGTGTTAATTAGATCAACTAAATAAACTTAAAAACTAATGCTAAAAATTTTTATTTTTTGTTTAATGTTACAAATGATATAATTTTATTTTTATTCAAAGAATTCAGAACATTAAAAGTTTTCTATAAAAAAAATATCTGTCAACTGGATCTTTTTTTATCCTATGGTCAGAAACGTATTCCTTGCTTTAGAGCATTCCTTCCTCTTGTCCCAACTGAGTGAGCCAACCAATTTTTCCCTTCTAGCCTCTAGGTGGTTGGCATAGTCCTCTAATAAAATGATAAATGATCCCGATTTTAACAGCTATGACTGAATATCACAACATGATTATTTAATAATGAGTTAAAATTAAAATATGCTTTCAACTCTATCCGGAAAATTCTAAGCAGTTTCCTTGTCATATTTTGTTTGCACCACCTATCTCTGATATATCTCACACATTTCCTTATTCCTCGACTTGAATCTTATTTGATTATTTTATTTTTGAAGCAAGTCTGCTCATTAAATTCATGTCAAAACACAAAATTCTCAATTCTCCACAGTTGAGATAACCAAAGGGAAAGTAGAAGTCTTATTTACAAAAACAGTACAAAATGCCAACTGGAATAGTCTAGGAACACCTTTAAAGCTGAATCAACAATTTATTAGGAATAAAAATATAGGTAAGAGTCTCTAAAAAAAAAAAAAAACCAGCTTACTATCTACTGTATTTATTTAGGTCACAAGTTAATCTTTCTAAATTTCATTAATATCCTCATATAATTTTCTCTAGCTCCTAATGGTTGACTGAATGCCTTGCTATGTCATCTTCTATTTTAATGTTTAACAAAATGAGCAATTTCCTTTCTTTGAACTTGTGATTGTCATATTTTTGAAAATCATTTAATCAAGAACTTTTTAAAATTTTACTTCTTCAGACAAAGAATAATTAATTTATTATTTGTTAAAATGATATCCAACAAAATAAATCTTACACTAATTTCAAACTTTTTCTCATTAGAATTTGCTTATAAAATTAGTGATTTTGTCATCTCCAGCTTTAACCAAAACCATGTAAGTATAAGTGAATCTTAAGTTGAACTGCATTTCAGAATGTAGATACCGCCAGTGGGCAGTTTTGAGTAACACCATGGTAACCCACAACACTAGACTGATCTGTGTTCAGCCGCCAGCTGGATGTCGAATGATTACCCCAGTTGGTTACCATGTTCACATAAAAGCTAAGATATCAGGTGGGAAGAGGCTGCCCTTAACTTTTAGACTTGGTAGAATGAATTAATAAACCTATTCTTAAATAAAAATAATGCCACCTGAAGATTAAATAAATTGTAAAAAAAAAGTTTTCAAAGATAGGATAGAATTGTTTAGTCTGAGTACCTCCAAAACCTCTCTTAACACTCCGGATTCACAATTTGTTACCAAAAATGTTTATTTTATCTAAATTCAAGCTAAATTGTATCTAAAATTGTTTAAAAATCAAAGTAATTCCAATATCATATGGCTAAAAGGCAGACGGATCTTTAAAAAAAAAAACATAATTCTCAACTTAACCAGTTTTGAGAGGCTGCCTGTAATATTTTGTGAGGCATCCTTAATTCTACCAAGGGGAGGTAACTAAACATATGTTGTGTTGGGCTTCATTTTTTTTTCAATTTGTAAATCATTGTGTTATCAGTGGCAAGCCCTGACCTCTGACCCGTGTTTTTGATAGCTAGAGGGTTTGAGCTCAAGTTTGTTATCTACTTGCACAGTGGCCTGGTAGTCATATTACCTGCTCTGCTTCCAGCTCTGATTGTGTTATCACTCTGAGGAAGTTGGGTGGAGCTCCTGGCCAATTTTAATTTACTGAATTCCCCACTGGGTTCAGCTGCTTGAGAAGACTCATAATATATAAATATCTGGCAAGAAACATGTGACACTGTTGAGTTGGGTTTAGATTGTTTTTAAAAAAATGTCATGGTTCCATTTTATCTTTTACTAATTACCTTACATAATTAGTGAAATAGAAAAAATTAAGGATATTTATTATTTCCCCATTAAAAAAATGACTTTAAATTATAAAATCTCCAGGTATTACTCCAGCCATTATACCAGTAAGCCTTAACATAAATCATAAATGCTGCGGTGTGCCAATCACATCAAGATTGAGCATTATTTCCCCTTGTTACGAATTTATTTCTACTGACATTGGAATCAGCCACTTGTTGCCAATTAGCTCCTGATTTCATTGGCATTTTTAAATATTAACTTTTATATAGTCTTATCTTGTGGATGTCTCATTGTATTACAGGCATGGAGATTGGAAGAAACTACACAGTGGTAACACCATCATTGACAAAACCATTCTCTGATCCCAACAATGTCTATCTGATGGTTAAACAGTATGCAGGTGGAGCATTGTCACCTTGGATTTGTTCCCTCAAAATAGGTAATTTGTTTCATCAAAATAGGTAATTTGTTTCCATAAATAGGTAATTTGTTCCCTCAAAATAGGTAATTTGTTTCCTCAAAATAGGTACTTTATTTCCTCAAAATAGGTATTTTCCTAATTAATGGCCAAAAGTATTCATTGCCCAGGAAAACCTTCAACTCTCATTATAAATCAAAAACTTTTTTAGAGATTTAACAATACAATTTGTTTTTATTCAATGTATTTTAATAATTTTTTTTTTAAAGTTAATCTGACAGGACTTTTTGTAAATCACTACTTACATATAAAATGGGATCACAAAATTTAAGTTACTTTCCTAGTATCGAAATTTTCTATAAGATTGAGAGTATGTAAAGAATAAAGAAATAATCAGATTATGGAATGTTGAAGCTGTCATAGCACAACAAGGAAATATCAATAACATATCTGACCGAGAGCCCTCATTAGAATTATATTAATGTTGGACTCAAGCTGATTTTACAAGAAATTGCTGTAGCTACTTGAGCACGTCCTTCACACCTGAATCCCATCTAAATAATCCTTAATAATTATAAATAAGAAGTTGCACTGTGTTCAACTTGAGGTTAAGTACATGAATGTCAGACAACTAGGGCTGTTATCGATTAATTTAAAATTAATCGGTATAAAATTAATCAGTAACTTTTGAAAAATTACCGAATAATTAATCAATAATTCTGATTGAAGCTAAAAAATAAGATGTATGACGTCATTAAACTGAAAATTTCAAGGGAAGTAACCAAATCAGGCAATTGGCATTTTTTATATTAAAATATAAGTATATCAATATAATGTCAATGAATTTAGATTTTGTTATTGTTAATTAAGTAAAAACAATGTTTAATTTTTTACATCATTTTCCTTATAAAAAACTTATTTTAAAGTTTACAATTTAAAAATCTTTAAATGGAGAAGTTTGTACTTAAAAAAGCAATCTTTTGTTAATTATAATTAATAATTAATTATTTATTAATAAATTGACGACATCATTCAAAACATTTTCCTTAATTTTAATCGCTATTTTATCGATTAACATTATTTTAATCGATAAACTTAACGATTAATCGAGAAATTAATAGATAATTTCCGCAGCTCTACACACAACAGATTTGTTTATTTTAGTTTAGGGACCAGCTGTATTTCACTGTGTAAAAAAAATATTTGAAAAAAGTATCTGCTACTGTAAACATCCTACCATCAATTCTAACCCCTTTGTCCCCAACATATTTGTAAAACAACTCTACTATTTTTTTGCAAAATCAGGTGATAAAATGTTGATGAGTAATTTTGATGGGGACTTCGATCTAAATCGCCTGGAGCAAACCACATATTTGGCTATGTTTGCAGCAGGGACCGGTTTCACTTCTATGGTCAGGCTCATTATCCACTCACTCTTCACATTGAAAGATGCTAAATTGTAAGTTAACCTCATTGCTGTTTTACAACAGCATTTTTTTTCTTTAGCACAAGCCATTATTTTAAAGGGGAAACAAATTTATAACATATTAACAAATAATGCAAAGTGCGGTGTATTTAATTTACCCTTTCCCAAAGTTTATGCAATTTTAGAGTAATTGGCCTTAGAATGTTAGCCATCCCATCTAGTGCAGTGTTTCTCAAACTCGTTTTGGTAACGGTACACTAAGAATATTAGAGAATTTTTCCGACACACAAAAGTAATTTTAACTTATTTTATTAAAAACATAACATTTTTTTTTACATATCACTGTGATTTAACTCTTAATGCGCCATAATGTTTTCGGAAAACTTCCGTCCCAGTCCCGTAAGAATTTACCAAATTGCAATCAACTGGTTATGAAATTTAAAAAATTGCTAAAAATGTATTTATAATATTATTGTCATACTGACTTCATCTTTTAAGATGAGAATGATTATTTTAGGTATCCAATTGACCGACTTGAGTTTAAAACTATTTTTACCTGTAGTTAAGTACTATTAATTTTTTTAATAAGTTTAGCAAAATCATATCTTCAAAAAGAAAAAGTAAAAACTACCAAGAAACTTCGCGAATCGAATGATAACACTTGCGCGGGCAACTGCCGCCATTGCTGGAAGTCAAAAACATCATTTTTCAAGCATTGAAGAGCTTTTACTTTCTGTGATCTCATTTCTAATGAGAGTGCTATCTAGGGACGCTTTACAGCGCTTTGGTAATAGCGGTCAGGAGTGCATTACAATGCTTCAACACATTAAGAGTTAAGAGATATATTACTGTGATATATCAGTCGGGTGGATGTGCCTGCTAAAGGGAACACATCGTATTCCATCTGGGCACCAAAGTTGAAAAACACATGCGCAACTCATCATCAACTGCAAGGAGTCTCTCTTTTTTCTTGGACTGGATCCCAAAAAGCCAAAGTCACAGAACCAAGAAGATGACAATGGCAACAGAGTTTTAACTGCTTTCAAACTGACTAAAGGATAGACTTTCAAGATTGTAAGTCAGAATTCTCCTACAGTCCTATTGGTGAACGTTGTTGGATAGAATTCATTTCGATTTCGTAATTCGATCAGCTGCTCCTCCTCCTCGGTCGTCAAATTGACATTTTCACTGACTGCAAACAGATTCATCACCCAAGCTAATTTGTTGATGTCCAGTGATGGAAAATAATGAGATGATGCAAGTTGACTGAGAGTGTTCAAAATTTCATTACCTATCAACCCTAGGGGTGTGCCGGAATCTGGTCCGGAATCCGGTTCCTCCGGATTTTGCACTATCCGGTGAAATCCGGTGGAACCGGATTTACATGTATCCGGAACAACCGCAATCCGGATTATACCGGATTTAGGAATTTGCCAGATTTTGTGACTCACCGGATCATAATCTGAAATAAAAGTAATTCTCTTTCCCGAATTCCACACGATCAGTCCGATCACGATACATTAATCAATTGTTTCGAGCTTTGAGTACAGTTGAGCTTGTTTAATGTTTAATATTCCGAACCTACCAGAGGCTAGAGTCAGCACTGCTATTAGTGGCCAATCGGCCCAATCCCATACATGATAGTGCGGGGATGAGTAATTATTATTCGTGACGTCATCTTAACCGCAATCACCAATGACGTTGTAACTGAAATAATAAGCAACTATACTGCCCTAGCGCCTGGCCGCCAGCCCGCCACCTTACCGAGCACAGCAGACGACCATCAAATTGCGTCAAGCCAGCAGGCCTGTGCTGACCTAGCCTATCTATGACTACTTTTAGGGACATTGTGCTATCTCTGATTGGCTGGTCGGTTACCACTTGGTTACCTAACGCTCTTTGGTTTAAACGACAGTACGACGTAGCCGCGGCCCGCTGCGCTCAGCTGTTACAAAATATTTCGCCACATTGAATGCTTGAAGTTGAAGTGGAGTTTATACTAAGGTTGTTAAGACCACTCGTTTTTTAGGACCGGCTAACCACTCAAAAAAAAGGTGGTTAATCGCTCGTCCTTATATCCCTTATACTTATGTTTTGAGAACTAGCAAGAGAATGTTGTCGCCTGGCGTCGTCTGATGGCATCAAAGCCCGCATCCCCCGCTTGCGTTCAGCTCTTTCCGCATTGCCCTCAATTCAACGCATTTAAAAAAAAAAAATCCAAAGAATTAATTAAACAGTGATGGTTAATTGTCTTTTTTAATATTTTATTTTGAGGACTCGTAGTTCACAGGTCTAAATCGCTCGTTAAAGTTAGCGAGGCATTTTTCATTAGTTTCAAAAACCAACACCTCGCCCCGTCCGTTGTGACGTCATGTTTACCTCATGTTTACCTCTCTTGTGTGTGATGCCGGTCAGCTCAGTCAAATCGCGCTTTAAAATTAATAATAAAATTATAAAGCTACGGAGTAGACAATGATGATAAAATAGAATTTATTTTTAAAAAACATTATTTTTCTATCGCCAATTTTTCCCCTCCCCGTTTTTTCTGTTCAAATAGGGTTTGAGCCACACTCGCCGTACTATTAATGTGATAATCAAATGCCTTTGACTAGCAGAAAAACTGTCACTAAAGGGCCGAACTAAAATTTTTGGGCCGATTAATCACCCGGTATCTTTGCTACGTCTTTCAAATACCTCACTAAGCGGCATGCGCCGATAAGTTGTTTGAATGCCTGAAATAGACTTTAAACCGGTGATCAGAAAATGCCGATAGGTCACTCGGTCATATGCTTTTATAGTTTTCTTTGTCTTTATGAGACACAGACTATAATCAATATAAATAGAAACAGCCAAAATCCGGAATAATCCGGAATAATATGGAATCCGGATCCGGCGGATTTCGCATAAGAAAATCCGGAACCGGATCCGGTTGGAAAAAACGGATCTGGCACACCCCTAATCAACCCTATTTTCTTCTTATCTTGAAATTTGTTAACAGCTAGAAAGCAGTCAGCCGTTGAATATTCATTTCAATATTTTACTTTTCAACAGTGAGAAATTTCTCATTAAATGACTTCAACTTCAAAGAAAATGTAATGATGTTCTCAGATGGTATTTATGTTAACTTTATTAAAATGCTGCCTTTAAAATACTTAAAAGTTCAATCTCTTACCGAATGAAAAATTTCATGCCAACTACTCCACTAGAAAGAATGAAAAAATAAAATGGTGTTCAGATACCAACCGAATCTAACTTCCTGCCCCACTCAAAACAGGGGTGATTACTGATTTCATTGTTGATTTATGGAACCATCATTTTGTTTTGCTTTATTTTAAAATTTCATAATAACTTCAGAGCTCAGAATCCTAGCAATTTAATATATTTTTTTTACTAAATCTCCGGACACACCTGGAAATCTCTAATGACACACTAATGTGTTGCGCCATACAGATTGAGAAACACTGATCTAGAAAGTTGCTTTGTGTGTGTCTCATCTCTCTCTTTCTCTTTCTTTCTTTCTCTTTTTTAAAAAAAAAATATATATTTGACTAAAAACAGACAATTAATTTAATAAACTTGCCATTCAATCAGTTTCATTTTAAAAGTAGAGATGCATTCAATGAATGGTAATAATATAAAAAAATATTTTTGTAACACATTATTTTTCTTTTACTTTTACAGCCCAGTCAAACTTATGTTCTACAACAAAACACAGAAAGACATATTGTGGCATGACCAGTTGAAGGCTTTAGAAGAAATGTTTCCATCAAGGTTAGTCATGGCCTTGTGATATGTTCTTTCAACTTAAGAGACAGTGTAGCACACACACTTTTTAAGTTACGGAAATAACCCAAGCTATAACAGGTCATGATATACTTTTTATTACTTACTCACCACTCTCAAGGGGTTTTTACCACTTGGTAACTATCAAATTAGTCATGAGGTATTTTCATGATCATTTATTACAACTTCTTTGTTTTAAAGGGTTCTAAAAAAAGATAAAAATTAATTTTTGCTTTATTAATGTACCACTTGAATAGCTTTAGTATTTCCTTGCTTATCTTATATGTAACAGACGCTCCTTCTGTACAGAAGATTATTGCTTCCTTTGTTCTTTGTTTTAATGAGCACACATGAAAAGCATGAATCTAAATTTTGAATCCTCAATTATGGTATATTGTCTTTTTTTTCTTCTCATATTTCTTAACAGATTTTCAGTGACCAACTGTTTGTCTCACGAATCAGACCCAGGCTGGAAGGGACTTAAAGGCAAGGTGTCAGATGAACAAGTGAAAAATTGTGTTGATCAAATGGGAAAGACCAAATCACCATTATTTTGTGTTTGTGGTCCGTGGGCATACAACGACACAGTAGAGACGTAAGTTGTAGCACAGAGAAAAAATTATTGAAACTTAACTTTTTTGTGGGATCAATTTAAATTTATACAACAGATTAGTTGAGCTATCTTTTCAACTATAATTAATCTTTGAATAATGAAGAAAGTTTACTGATTTTGTGTAAGGTTGATTGTTCAAAATGATTGAGATTGATTGCTTACTCAGTTTTGTCCATATAGGAACTTGGACTAAATCTATTAACTATATCAAAATTTGTTATAATACTTTCTTTCATCTGGAATTATTTCTAATGGAAAATTATTAACTATAAAATTATTTATGTTAGAATTGAATCCTCAAGTGAGAAATATGGACAAAATAAAATTTCTCAATAAAATTGTATTTTTTCTCAACAGTGTATTCTGATATATGCAGAAAAACAATAAAATGCCATCAAAAATATGATGACGTTCTAGAAAACTAAGAGTCCTTATTTTAGTACCACTTAAAAAACAATTTATGGTTTACTTTCCATTGTAAAAACAAAGAGTACATACAACTTGTCAAGAGAGATGTTTATATTTAGTTCTAATTATGGAGAGTCTTGCAATATTAGCACTAGAATTAAAGTCATTACTTTTTTTTTTTAACCATTTAAAGATGGGAATGTAAATAAATTTTAATCTAAATATTTAAATGAATTTTTTTTTACTTTTCAGGCTAGCACTGTTGCATGGACTAGATGAGAAAAGTATCTATGTCTTCACACAGCGTATCTAAAATCACTGCAGCAAATTGTCAAAAAAAAATTTTTATAATCCATCCATCCTTCAGTCCTCAATGTTATTTGATCTCATAATTTTTGTTCTCTCTAGAAAAGTCAGATCTTTCACAGCTTTTAGGACGGCATCTGTTTTTATGTTTGTCTGTTCATCCATTTATCAAGGCTGAGATGTGGTAAGACTGGCTCAGTCTAAGAGGGTATGTGACACAACATCTTTGAGAAGGATGCTCTCTTTGAGTGTGGGGAATTTTCTGACCAAGTGTTGTGATTATAAACCACCAACTGTTTGGATTGTGAGAGCTGACACAGAGCAAATGCTCTTATACCGATGCGAGACATTACCATCAAACATTATTCCTGTATTCATCCCCTCACACGACCGTCATTTTGTTGACACTAATGGGTGGATGCTTTCATGTTGCACAGCCAATCTGTGATGTTAAGGGGGAGAAAGGGTGACCAAAAGGTAGTGACTGCACGGATGGTTGATCTGTGTCTGGATCTTACTGTTAAGATAGCTAGAAATCTGAATGTTAGAAAAGTTGTGTTTTTTTTCCCTCCCTTGTTTACTGTTGTCAAAGGAAATCATTGTTAATGATTGTTAACCTTGTAAAATATCTCATAAGTTTCACAGATGCTAATAATAATGACAATAACAATGAAGATTAATGTTTGTTTTTAAAGTATTTCCAACAAAGATTCCAATATGGAAGATACAAGTATAATTTAATTTTTCATTGTGACACTTCGATTACGTAAAAATTGATCATGCCGTAAATTGTAATCATTACCTCCCTCCATTCTATGGTCACACACTCTTAAAACACATGCACATTTGCATAATATGATTTCATACTTGGAACACTCTAAGCCCCCTTTAAAAAACTGGCCAAGCATTGGTCAGATGTATGTATCTCATTTGCACAGGTTTAAATGCCCCCCCTGCACACCTGCCTCCAGGATATCAAATCTATTTATAATGTGTATTTTATGCTAGGAATAAAACCTGTTTTGCATGTTATTATTTGGATCACATCAATCATTCAAGGCATTTTTGTAAGCACTGACCTAGATCTTGTTTATGTCAAGTCTTGTTCTCTAATTAATTCTTAAATTATATTGTTCTAGTTTTGTATCCATTATAATGCATAATAAAATTTGCTGTGTTTGAATATTTGATAAGGAAACAAAAAATCATCTAAATAATAATAATTTCTTAAACTGATTATGAATTAATAGCCTCTCTCTATATAACATCTTTATCTGTAATTGCTGCGGAGGTATTAAGGGAAGTAATCATGTTATAGGAATACAGATATTAAAACAAAACTTCATTGAAGAGTAATCTGGATTGGACAACCACTGAAAAAAATGTGGAAAATTAGGTTTGATGACTTGGAACTCAGCTTGAAAATTTCCCAGTCATCTAGTTGAGTTTTTCTCACAAAATCATTCATATCATCTTTATCATTGTCATTTAGTGACGCCTTTTTTAAACTCTTTCTTCAACATCTTATTTTTAAAAATATGTATTCAAACTCTGTAGTGTCTTCAGCACATAACATTCACTACTGGACTGCCAATTAGTGTTGTGTTCAAGTTCAAGGAACCAAACTAAGACTAGGGTTGAAATGGAATTTATTTTTAAAAATGCAACATGTTGTGTGGTTTACACAGTTACACTGAGTGGAACAACATTTGACTACAAAATAACCACTTTACACAATAATACAGTGTAAGTGCTTTTTTAAAATTGGTGTAATATTAACAATTGCACATCCTGAGTTTGACATCTAACACCATCATTGAAACTGACACATTTTCTGTCATGATACTTTGTTAAGGTACACAATAAGTTACTGTTTGCTACGTTTGACAAAACAATAAGAAAAATCACTGATGGTTATACTCATCTATTGAATTTATAAAGACTTTATACAGCGTGACGTTCAACTATTACTGATATTTTTTAAATATATATAAATGTACAATCAATTTTGTGTAGAAAATTGTAGCTGAAATGAAATATTCAGAGTGTAAAATAAATTGAAATGAACAATTCTTGTAACCGACTGACCTTTGATTGTCATACATATTGTCTGATATTTTAATATTTCACCAATTGTTGTCCTGATGTATTGATTTTGTACCATCTTAACCTGATTTTCTACACTTATGAAATAGCCTCCCCTTATCATTGACAAAATGCGACAACAGAGAAAAATTTAAGGAAAATCTAAAGGCTTATTTTTTATTCCAAGCTAAGTTTTGTTGATTATTGGGCATGTCAGAGCTACGCCTACATGGACAATAAGAGCTATAAAATAAAGCATCATCATCTGCAGGTGTACGTTTCAATGATAGTCTCACACTCAAGCACGTGTCCATGTTGGTGAGTTATGGTGAGAACAATTTTAAAACTGTTTCTTTGTTTTAGTGGCCTTGAAAGTAATTGATGGAGATGTATACAAAATTATTATTGACATAGTAAAATTATATTTTGGGTACATTTGCAGATGCAGGCTTCATAT
The DNA here is from genome assembly GCA_002072015.1 of Radix auricularia. Taxonomy (NCBI): domain Eukaryota; kingdom Metazoa; phylum Mollusca; class Gastropoda; family Lymnaeidae; genus Radix; species Radix auricularia. Next base: position 405,215 of record MUZC01004573.1, on the reverse strand, counting down.
ATTCATCAATTCCATGCAAGCTGCACCGCCAAGATTTTTTGTGTGATGGGTAACGCAGGTTAAAAATAATAATACTAATTAATTTTAAGCAAACTATTGAAAATACTCAACATTTCCATCAATAAAGAATGAGCTTCTTACTGGGCTGGTAAACAACATTTTTATTTCAGTTGACTGTTTGTAAAACAGCTTTGCACATATATCTAGTGATCAGACTTTCTAGAAGTTTTCTTTATCAAACCAAAATAGTTCAAAAATCTAAACACGCAAAAATACATTTGGAATTTGGAGGCTAATACAACTGTTAATGAAGGTATGTTAATGTATTATTTCTACATACAAATGTGAGATACCAGAAAAAATACTATTAAAATTAATATATGTCCTCATGGGTGCCTGGTGGTCTAGCGGTAGAGCGCTGTACTGTTGAATCGAGGAAAAAGAGAGTCACAGGTTCAAGCCTCGATGCTGGCAAGGCTCCTGGGGCATTGTCCTAGCCACACAATCCTTTGCTCGTTAGTGGTGGCTCAATGAAACTTGTGAACGCTACTTCGCTTGCCCAATAGGCCGTTAATATTATAAATCCCCTAAAATTATCTAACTTTGAGGGGTGTGTTAATCAGCTTTACCTGTTTTTACCATAGAGTTAGAGATAGTGTTAGAGAGTTTAGTAGAAACTTTTTTGATTACTCACTATTTGCTGAAGATTTTAAAACTATGTTTTCTTTCTTGTTTAAAGTAAAGCGCGACTCTTTGTAAGAGTTAGGCCCCTTTTTCAAACAGGTAACCGTCACCATTCATCAGTGCCGTTGTTCTAATTTAAAAAACCAAATGGGGAAGTCCACACTTTTCGATTTATTACAGAGTATGTGGGAATATAAAAATGAGAGCTTATAAATAGTTGAATGCTATTTGAATATTTGTTCATTTATAACTGTATGGGGGGGGGGGGACAGTTAATTTTTCAAATCACTCTAGACAAAAACAAAAAAAACAATTACTTTTTTTAACACAATTTATTTTGTGACACTGGACAGTTTAGACTGGACATTAGTGACACTTTAAAATGGAAACACTGAGAATTACTGACACTGGGCATTAGTTAGAGTGTACAATGGTGACATTTGACAAAGGGGAGGCGTGACAATTGAGACGCTGGACATTGGTGACACTTGACCACTGTGACGATGGAAGTCTTCTGTTTAACTAAGCTACCACAATAAACCATATTGTTGTGTATGTGACTGTTGAATATTAATGATGTATATTATAACTTGAATTGAGATCCACTCTTACAAAACATCATTAAAGTGACGATTAAATATTGTGTTAGAACAGAGAACAATGCAGTCGAATATTAGATGTCACATGTTACAGATCATGTCAACAAAGGTGGAAACATTTTGCGATTACTTTTTGTGTTTTTTTTTATTTTTAATGTGAGATCTGTTGGTGGAGTTGTTGTTTTCTTTAAACCATTACAAGAGAATGTAAGCCACATTGAACCTATCGTCTGCTGATGGCTGGAGCCTATAAAAAAACTCACACGAACTCCCATGGGTCATTTTCTAATGTTCTTAATATATGTATTTAAAAATCCTAACGCTGGAAACATTTCTCCCCCCCCCCTTTTTATTATTTCTTCCTTAAATTTTTTTTTTATTTATCTTTTTCATTTTTTATTTTTTTTTTAACCAAGTCGTTGGTAATAACTAGTGTAGTATAACAGTATAGAGTAGTTGAAGTGCATGCTTTGTATCAACTGTACAGAAATCGTGTTCAGTTCGGAAAATACCGAACTTATTATTAGGGGATCGGGTCGGAAGGGGGCGGGGTGGCCTTGTTCCCATGGACGCTGAAACCCCTTGCCGTGACAGAACTAAGGTCTAGAAATCCTCCACATTTAACTAACAGCCGTTTATCGGCCTGACGTGCTGGCATCAATGCGCGTGCCGTGGTTGATCTGAAAGCCGTGTGTCTAGCCAACTTGCTTGATTCACGTCTTGTTTTGTGTACTTCTTGTATCCAAACTTGGCTACTGGTGGCGTCTGTGATTAACGACCTCGGATTATCTCCTGTTTGCTGCGCTATTGACATTCGGTTTCAGCTAATTTCCAAGAGTCTCATTGGTAAGTGTTGATTGTTTACACTGGTGTAATTCAACTTAAAGAGGGCACCATAAGGCTGTTTATTTCTTATATATCCTTACCTATAAGCTATAAAGAACTATTTGTGTCCGTGGGAGCTGGGATGGGAGAGTATATTTGCTGCCCACCAAACTCTGGAGATTACTGAAAACTAAATATAAATAAAAAATATAACGTGCAGGATACCGTCCCCCACCCCCTTTTTTTCATAGGCCACTTTAATGCATTGCGGATGAGTGATGAGAGTCAATTATTTAACATCAGCGTTGTCTTAAGGCCCGCGCATTTTAACTTATATAATCATGGGCGTAGCTGTGGTTTGGTTGCGCCCAGGGCGGACCAATCGTCTCATCGAAAAACTATCAGTTGGCTGAAAACGAGAGCTGTCTGGGGTAGCCTGTCATCTGCCCCGCCCTTCCTACAGCAGTGTCTTAAAAGAATTTGGGTGGAAGGGGTTCTCATTTTGGAAACACTGCGACGACGTAAAATCAACTTTTATCTTTTCTCTCGTCCAAAAAATGGAGTAAATATCTCTGACACTGCAGGTGTAAAACAATCGTAATTATAACGGGAGAGCACAGCTGTTTCATTTTAAATCCATTCAGCCGCATCGGCGTCAAATACCTAGACACAGTTAGCAGTGATTGACGATTCGAATGCCAGCGATAATGCCTTTTTGTGGGCTGTTGAAGCGATCCATATTCATAGAGACCATGTCTCGGTCATGGCCCACACTGATTCTTGTGAGATACTCAAAGGCTTATCGAAATGCTGAGTTCTGAGAGGTGAATTGATCAACATGAAACTCAAAATATTTTTGGCTTACATCTCTGAATGCACCCCTGGTTTAACTTCTCTTTATGAATGTAAGCTACTTTCATAAGAGTACATCTGTAATCAAACGAAGAATTTCAACTACAGTACAACGCCTTTTGTGAAAATATCTACCATAGAATACCATATTTTCTTAGTTTACTTACCAGTTTGTAAATAAATCAAAATATCTACGGGCTTGAAACTTTCCAAGTCCATGTTTATTTATAACAATAACTTCACTGATTACATAAGAAGATTTACCACTGTACAAAACAAAACGTAGGTCTATCTTTTTAATAGTGAGAGCTTGAACGGTCCACATACCTGGTGACCCACCCCAATGTTCTTTAAGAGAAAACTGTCAACAAAAGAATCCAACAGTAAACGGCAATGAGTATAACATGAGCAGCCGCATAAAGAAACATTAAACGTTTTCTCTTGTATTATTATTTTGTAGCTGTGCGTTGTGTCATCAGAATCCTGGTGTCTCCTAATAAGTCAGGGCGGGCCGGGGTTTGAAGTGGTTAGAAGCTTGACGAGATAAGATAACTTGGTCAGGGGGCTCAATGAAATCTCTTGTTCTTGGCCTACATCCCATGCAATTGTACATCTTAAACAAGTAGCTGAAGCGCTAATTTACTCACATCTTTAAGTATTTATAATGACTTAAATCTCTGAAATTATACTCGTTTCATTGTATATCGCGGATGTAACATCAAAAGTAATTGAACATTAACTCATGATTAAGTTTTTAAAAAATAATCAATATATATGTATATTTAAGAATAAATAAACCACACATATAATAGCACAATATGGATAATTGTCAATTTCGATCACTAACAGAGATACTTGAAGCATGGGGATGGCCAAAATATATTGGTCCCCCCGAATGAAAACCCAAACAACGATAATGTCGATATGGAATATATTTAGGCCATGCGCAATGGCCAATGAGCCCTTATATACCAGGGGTCGGGAAACCATGACTCGCAAACCAGATGTGGCTCTTTTGATGGCTGCATCTGGTTAGCAGACAAATTTTCGATTATTAATCAAACGTTTCATCAGACCCCCTTGATCTACATAGTAATTAAATATCCAAAACAAAGAAACAAACAAAAACAAGAAAAAAACGCCTCCACAACTGCATGAAGCTTAACCTCACCACATATCAACCAGACTTAACCTCACCACATATCAACCAGACTTAACCTCACCACATACCAACCAGACTTAACCTCACCACATACCAACCAGACTTAACCTCAACACATACCAACCAGACTTAACCTCACCACATATCAACCAGACTTAACCTCACCACGTATCAACCAGACTTAACCTCACCACATATCAACCAGACTTAACCTTACCACATATCAACCAGACTTAACCTCACCACGTATCAACCAGACTTAACCTCACCACATACCAACCAGACTACAAACCCATCAGTAAAGCCGTGCAGCACCAAAGTCGCATTAATTGTAAGAAATACCCATTATTGATTAGCAACAGCATACCAATGTTATTAAATTAAAAAGAATTCAGGGACACAATTGTTGTACTTTTGTGTTGAAATAACACAAAATGCTCACATTTACTTGAATTTTTAGTATTAAACACAATGTATGTCTCTCACAGAATTACTTCTCAATATAGATTCTATGTGGTGTTTATGACTCTCTCTGAAAAAAAGTTTCCCGAGCCCTGCCTTAAACCTTTCAAGGCTCTTTTACTATTATTTAATTATATGAATCTAATGTCTTCTTTACAAAGGCTAATTTCAAAGCCCCGTACGTCCGATTGCACAAAAGACTTCTAGCTTGTCATATTTAACCGTAGCTCAGCTCAACATTATAACAAGCGATGATTTGATTATAGATATGGCCAATCGCACCTTGATATTTCCAATTGTCACAGCAGCCAGTGACCCAGCCACTGACCCAGCCATCGACCCTCTTCATATCACTGAACCTCATAATGACAGCCCAATCTATGCCTGACATCACATTCGAGAAGCTCCTAGCACTGCTGATCTCAATCTAGTAGAAAAAGATCTCTTACTTAAATAATATTTTACAATTATACAAGGACAACACAAAAGGTTTAAGAGAAAAATAGCAGTTTTAAATTAAATACTCGGAGAATTGAGAAACCCGGCTGACCGGGAAGTGAAAAAAGACTTGAGCGTTTTGGTGGCTTTGTCGGCCTACAAGTAAGCTACAACTTACATTGATCAAAACGTTTGACATCGAATGCACAGTGCCGTTGTATGTTTAGTAAAAAAAATATTTTAATTTTAAACAAAATACTGGCCGCATAATGATACATAGAGAACGAATAGAGAACAACTTTGTGGACATATGAGGATGTTTTAAAGGGAGGTAAGTTGCGTAATATTTGGGTTTTAAAAAAAAAGTTTTTGTCTTATAACAAGGAAGACAAAATGAGAGCATATGACACAATGTGAGGGTACAACATGTAGGGTGTGACACAGTGTGAGGGTACAACATGTAGGGTGTGACACAGTGTGAGGGTACAACATGTAAGGTGTGACACAGTGTGAGGGTACAACATGTAGGGTGTGACACAGTGTGAGGGTACAACATGTAGGGTGTGACACAGTGTGAGGGTACAACATGTAGGTGGGACATAGTGTGAGGGTACAACATGTAGGGTGGGACATAGTGTGAGGGTACAACATGTAGGGTGTGACACGGTGTGAGGGTACATGTAGGGTGTGACACGGTGTGAGGGTACAACATGTAGGGTGTGACAC